>VYZW01054369.1:5116-88535 GCA_013401315.1 Balaeniceps rex | reverse complement strand
CGGGAAGACCTTATTGCGGCCTTTCAGTGCTTAAAGGGGGCCTATAGGAAAGATGGGGACAGTCTTTTTAGCAGGGCCTGTTGTGGCAGGACAAGGGGTAATGGTTTTAAACTAAAAGAAGGTAGATTGAGACTAGATTTTAAGAAGAAATTCTTTACAATGAGGGTGGTGAAGCACTGGAACAGGCTGTCCAGTGTGGTGGTCAATGCCCCATCCCTGGAAACATTCAAAGTCAGGCTGGACTGGTCTCTGAGCAATCTGATCTAGTTGAAGATGTCCCTGCTCATTGCAGGGGGGGTTGGACTAGATGACCTTTAAAGGTCCCTTCCAACCCAAGCTATTCTATGATTCTATGATTCTATGGTTCACACAAAGGGGACTAAATCCAAGAGACAGCATTTGCCTTCAGAACAGAGTGCAGCCTTTTCCCTTGGAGGAACCCCCAAACCTCTCTGCCCACTGCCGCTGGCCACCGCACAGGGCAAAGTGTGCACCAGGCGCAGAGCGATGCGCGGGGCATCACCTCCTGCACTGCAGAATGTGCATTGACATGCAGGACCTGGCTCTTACATCGTGCCACAGCCCAGAAAAGCAGTATTTACGTAAAAAATGTGTGAGATGCCTTTGAGCTGAGTGAGTGACTAGTGTGGCATTAAAGCAAGCAGCATGCTATATGGGATTGGGCAGGGAATGGAACAAATGACAGCTCCCATCAAAGCAATACCAAGACTCAGAAGCGCTCAGTTGCTGTCACACTATTGCATGCGTTTGGGATAACTTCATGTGGAAGCCAGAGCTCCCCAATTAATCCCGGAGAATGGTCCCTCACCCTGCCTCGTCTTCCCAGCAGGTTTAAGATGATATGGGAGGCAGAAAGCAAAGAGGAGATTCTGGGGAAAAACATCAGAGCAGGTGAGCCACCGACGATGCACCTGACTGGTGTGGGTAAGTGGGAGAGAGTCAAAAAGAGCCTGTACAAGAAACAGAGGAAACTAGAAAAAGAAAAAAAATGGAAAATCAGCTCTCTGATACTCAATCCACCCTGCAACTTCCCAGCAAACGTTTCTGAAAAGTTTCCAACAGAAACGACATAATGAATCAACAACGGCAGCTGGTTTGTGAATACCGTGCACCACGTCCTTCATAACCATCTCCAAGGGGTCTTAGTACTGACTTAGCTTGCAATTAATTAGTGGGAGAGTTTTTAGCTATTTTATGTCAACAGCATATATGATGACATCTTTGGAATGCACATTTTTGGTAACAGCACACCAAAATCTCAAAGCTGGGAACGTGCTGCATGCAGAAGAAGTGCATGCACTGAACAGGTTTCCATTTGGATTATATTTTGATCTACAATTTTATTGCATCTTTAGAGAGCTTTAATTTCATGTTCCACTTTGGCTACTTCCAACCTCTAAAGCTTTCGCAAACCCATTTGTGGAAGAGATGCTGCAGGGGATGCGAGTTCCCACTCCAGGATTGAGGTGACTAAGCCAAACCCAAGCATCTTTCATCTGATGGAAACAGAAACTACCACAAATTTTTCAAAATGAACTTTATGCCTAAGATGAAATTTATTTGCTCTCGATGCTCCACTTCTCTGGAGATGCAGTTGCTGTATTACCTCTGTTAGGGAAGAAACACTGATGGCTGCTTTCTGGATGAAATTAAATGAAGTAACAGAGAAAAAGTGCTGTAATCCCTTGCATATCAGAATATCATCACCTGTAAGCAGACTAATAATTAGAGATGAGGCATCTCAGAGTAGTTAGGCGGTAATGTATTGAGCATCTTGAGGCTTCCCAAGCTTTCCAAGCCGTGACTCTGGGTCCCCCCTCCATCGGTGGAGCCATCTGGAAAAGCAGATGCTGAACGAATGCCCGACGCCAGTGCGCTCTTCCATCTTCCCACTCCCTGCTGTAGGCCAGGAAGAAAATCTGAGCCCCACACCAGACTGGACGTCTTCTGGATGAGTAATAAACGCCCATAAACACAGCTCTGGGCTCTGACGTGGCCCTGGTGTTTTCAGACTCGAGCATCTAAAGTGGGACTCGAATTTAGGTACCTACGTAAAGGACCGGATTTCTAGACGTGATAAAGCAATGAGCTTTGCTGGCTTCCCTAGACCTCATCTACAGCACAGATTTATACGTGAAAAAAATAATTGCCTCTTTAACATAGGTCATAATATTATGACTTANCTTTTTTTTTTTTTTTTTTTTTTGTGTCTTCAACCCTTTAAGCTGTAGTTTTCAAGAGCATTAGCTTTCATATCTCCTTGACTGAAGAAGGGGTATTTTTACATGATGGCATTTTGTGTTAAAACAAGCAGATGACAATTTCGGAGTGCAGTACTTAAGGAGCTATTTCCTGACAGGAGACGAGGGAAAGCAGCAGTTTCCTCAGGCACTCAGATTGCTCCTTTCTGCTCTCTCCCATAATGTTAACTCCTATCATGCTCTCAATTTCCTTTGAGCACAAATCCATCTGCACGAAAATATTTAAAAATATTTTCTATTACATCTGATTTCATGTTAGGGAAGAAGCCCCAGAACAGACAGGAAAATTTAATCACATTCTCCATATGTTTCCTCACTTTCAAGCAAGTATTTTACATCCACCACTGGCCATGGCCATGGTGATCCCAAGTGAACCCCATGAGGAGAGGCTTCCAAATCTTTGCAAATTTACCACTTAGCACTTGTTTGGACATGGAATGGCCATCACCAGCTCCTGAAAGCTGGCTGGTCCCAGCACAGCCTGTCTCCAGGTGTCACATCCTTACAGCAGTCAAATAGAAAGTGAGAACACAAGTACGGTGTGCAGCCATTTGGGGCAGGACAGAGAGAAGGCTCTTACCGACAAGTTTAGGAACAAGGCTCTTCATCTACCTTTAACAAATATTACACTCCCTGATTTTCACTCTAAAGAAGATAATACAATATCCTGAACCCTGAAAAGTACGAATCTTCAGTTTCTCAGACCCCTTCTGAAAACTAAAAAAGCTAAGACGATATTGCAAAAGTTATCAGTATTAAGATTTCCTTGGCATATTGAAACTTCCCTCTCAATGATATATTATATTTCTGTAACAAAGTAGTAACTTATATTGACTATAGTTATTTTTTCATATTGAAATCACTCTCATTTTAACTTCCAGAAGTAAAATACTATGCATGTCTCTATGCATTCATCCAAGCCAGAAGATTTTGGTGTGCTAAAACAGCGAAAAATCAGAATAATAATTTTTAAATAATTTGAAAACAGTGAATGTGTCATCATTATACCAGAAGAGAACATCTCCCAGAGTCAGCTATACAAAGTAAGTCATGCTTTGTCATCAAACGCCTGTCAGAGAGCACAGCACGCTGTGCAATACATACAGCCCATGGCAATAATTTGCTCTGAACCAGGTCCAAGGTGGGTGAGCTCCAGGGTGGCTTAGACCTGCTGTGGGTACTTCTACCTCATCTCGTGCTCCTGGCACAGCTGGTCTCTGGTTTTAAATCTCCTTCAGTTGGGGGCATGAAAGAAGTGGTGGTGGTTTGTTGAGCACAGGACATTTTCTCCTTTTTTGCTCTATTGGCTGAGTTGCAGTCTCTGTTCCTGTAAAACTGCAAACCCCTAAAGCACAGGGCACATGGGGAACCCCCTCAAATCCTTCAGTGGCCAAGCAAGGTGAAAACAAGAAAATATTAACCATAGTTTAACAAAAAGGTTAGTGAACATGAAGAAACATACTTGGAAGCTCTATCAAGGAGATAACAGCTTCATGGCCGCAACATTTACTGGTTTTATACAATCCTCATCTTTTACAAATACTTGTGCTATCCTGTGGCCTTTAAACTAATGTATGTATGAGCTAGATGGATATTTAAACATCCATCCGAACACTTTCCCTGCAAAGAGATCTCAAATGCAGTGCAGCAGCAACACAGATGAGCTGAAATGGGACTGAATAAAAATGACGTGTTCTTAGCAAACCTGCTCTTCACGTGTATTTAGCAACACATCTTGTCACTTACGTGACTAACTATTATATTTTGTTCTCACTAAATACACAGAACCATTATTCTCAAGGTACATACATCAGGAATCCATCTCCCTCATCTTCCCATCTTCCCTGGTGGGAAATCAGCTTTGCAAAACAGAAACAATGGACATAAAGAAACGCAGAGGGAAAGGACTTCTTAAAGTCATTATTATTTTTTTATTTTCTAAGTTTATTGTCTGGGTTGAATGTAATTAGAAAGCAGATATACCCAGGCAGAATTTGAGGGAATATCTACTTTTGTTCCAGGCAGAGCACTTTCAAAGACTTTTCAAAGACTTTCACTAGGATCGGCTTCATATGAGCACATGTACCCATCTGTCATTTAGATGTGTACTGAAGGGGTTTATATCACATAGCAGTACAAAAAGTGTTTACCCAGATAACACGTCTTTTCCTGCCATTATTACCAGCAGTGGAAAAGCATCAATTCCCAGTGCACAGCAGCCTCGGGCGATGCCGGTGTGTGTTACAGCACCCACACACCTCTCCCACCATGGCTGGAAGCGCCGCTTCTCCCAGGGGGTTAGACTTGGGATTTAACAACCCCCAAAGCATCACTCTCTCTGAACTAGGTGAAATTTCCCAGTTTTGCCAGCAAAGACTTTGCAGGAAACTGGGGATCTCACTTTTAGGAGTGCAAGCTCTGCCAAAGCCTCACAGAAAACATACATCTACTTTACTGAAGTTTGGCATTATAACAACATTTTGAAAGAGAAATTACATTGCACATAATTTAACACATACGTATTAATTTCAAATAGATAAAGCTGATTAATCAAGCTTGACCATGCAGTTCAACGCTATAGGTAGAAACACAGAGTTTCTACAGACAGCAGGGCTAAAGTGAGGTATTTCAGCCCTATCTAGTCCAGGACCTAGTAAGAAGGACAGACTTGTTCTGCACAAAGTCTGCCTCTCTTGGCAGAGAGGTGCCTCTTAGAAGAGCCTTTCCCACCATCCTCAATGATTTTTCCTATGGACTGCTTGTCTGGCTTTCTGGGTGACCCTATGGTATACGATGAAAAAATACTATTCCCAGAACAGATTTCATGAACAGGTTTATGTTCGAGAGACTTACTCATGCATCTCAGAATAGTCCACATCGCAGGCCGGCATCATGAGTGTATATATTTAACTGTTATTCCTTTTCACTTACGTTCCCTACCTTCTAAATATCACTACCTCAGGAGCAGGGAGAAGGCATGCTCTTCCTACGTGTTTCCAACTTTTGGGACAGCCCCCCCCAAAACTTTTGGACTTTGGCATCTGGACTCTTTCCAATTTGTTTGCCCATTACTATGATTTTCAAACCATTTTTTATTGTTCTCATTTCCCTGACAACCCCAAATTTCAGAGAAAAGGGCAAGAAATCAGGAAGCATCTCCCCTCTGCACTCCTCAGCCCTTTTCACATCGCATGTGCTAAAGGCAGACTTTTGTACACCTGACAGTAGTGACACATAAAACCACCAAAAATACGTCTACCCAAAATATGTTGACATTCTTTATCTAATAAGGAAAATAAAAGCTACATGTAAAAGTAGAGCTGTAATATAAAATAGCAGGTGTATTATTTTAACCATAAAGGATGCTCCTATAGCACCGCATGTTCTTTCAAGAGCACTTATGACACCTGCACAAAAGAAATCCTGCTGAGCTGGGGTGACAAAGCCTGAGATGCCAGAATTAGGATGCTGACACTACACCGCTTTTGTCACGCACCCAAATAGCGATTTGAGAAATACACTCCCAGTTTCAGGAAAATGTGAACCCAGATGTTTTTAGCAAAAGGCTCCGCACAGGCCACCGTTACCTCCCGACACTTTTCTCTCCCAGGAGCCCAGTTATGGCATTTTCTTACAGGAAACGTTTGATGCAAGGCAAGTGCAGTGCATTTGTTTCCTTGGAAACAAACCCTTTCAACCTCCATTGCACACAATCTTAAGCAAAAGAAAACTGTAATTAGGCCCAAGGTCTAGTTATTTTGAGCCAGCAAGATGTTAAATCGCAACTATTTTATTAGCAATAGAACACAATGAAAATGCACTTATCTCAATTATTGGAGTAGTAAGTCTTCATATCAACCAAAACAATAAACCCATTGAATTACACTAAGAAAATATAATTGCTTGCCCATTTAAAAGAATTTGGTAGATTTGGATTTAGCTATACTCTGCAACGGGATTAAAAGAAAACCTTTAAGTGACAAACAAAACTGAAACAAGAGGTAACATTTATTCATTTAGGAGACTTTAAAACCTTGAATAACCATCAACGTGCTGCTGTTAGTGCCTGTTGTAAACAACATTTGGCCACAAAGGCTGAAGCACTATCAAGTACCACCACCCGCATGTACCTTGTCAGTACTTTCCTCAGGCTTTAGTACGAAGCACTATCGTTAGCACTGACTTTTAGCCAAATAGGTTGCTCTACAATAAATTACCGTATAAAACTCAACATAATATTGCTTGCTTGATTGGCTTAGCTATAGAGTTTTTGTAGTCAGGAGTAAAATCCTTTCTCACACCCCAGGAAGATGCTGGACCATGGGAGATCCACTTGTACAAGTGTTGGCAAGAGCTGGCATGGTTGCTTCAGCCAGCGGGATCAAGAAACATGTGTATCCTGGTCTTCACAACGCCCACTTTCCAAATCTTTATATTCATAAATATAAAGAAGCGGCCTCAAGTTGCACCACGGGACATTTAGATTGTGGTGTTAGGAAAAGTTTCTTCACTGAAAGGGTTGTCAAGCATTGGAACAGGCTGCCCAGGGAAGTGGTTGAGGCTCCATCCCTGGGGATATTTAAAAGACTGTAGACGTGGTGTTTAGGGACATGGTTTAGTGGTGGACTTGACAGTGTTAGGTTTACGGTTGGACTTGATGATCTGAAAGGTCTTTTCCAACCTAAATGATTCTATTCTACGATATAACTGACCAGGAGTCAGAATACGGAATGGCCCAAAGAGTAAACTGCCCTGGATTTTCACCAGCACTACTTTTCCCAGCAGAGCCAAAAGTAAAAGCTTGTATTTGTTGCTGCAGTACCAGTGCTACACTCTTAACAAACACATCCACAATGTGAAAATAGTTCAAGAATCAAAATCCTGTAGTCAGAGAAAGTAGGTAGATTCTTTCACTAGAAATATAAATATGGCCTGAGGAATTCAGTTAAAAGGAACTGGACTGTTTAGTTTAAAATATATTGGCCAATTCTATTCTGCTTATGATTCCTGGGTGGTTTTACCATAGAAAATCTCTGTATCATTTCAATTAAAGAGATGCCAAATGAATTCTACAAAAAAATTATTTGAAAAGATAAATGGAAAAGAATTACCTATTAAATTCTACTGTAAAGTTGATATTTTTTCCTAAGAAGAAGTTTTAAAGAATTATAGAATTATTTATTCTATAGATCATTGTCTAATTCTATTGTTAATTTTTATACTTTTATAAATTATAGGGTATTTTTGCTATGCACTGAACAGATTATCAAAATATTATTGCTGTTAAATTCTACCACTAGGCTACTTGGGGAAATGGATCATTAAAAAGAAGATTTACAAAATTATAACTTCATGTTTCATACAGCAAAACTGAACCTGGGAGTGAAACTGTTTCACAACCCTTAACTTGTATTTGCTGTTCTCTGGAGATTCCCTCACTTGTTTCTCATAGATTTTCCTTTTCCTTGTACAAATGTTTTAAAATGAGAAAGATTTATTCTCTGGCCACCACGTCTTTCTGATTAAACATTATACTGCAGGGTTTTTTTCCACAATAAATAGAGTGATTTTCAATAAAGGGAAGCATCACGACACTTGTGAGTTGAATGAGTTGAACAAACAGAGGTAAATCACAGGGAAGGGAATTTGAATGCTTTTATAGATAAAGATTATTGTGCTTAATGCTGAATATGCGCTTAAGCTTCTTGCTGAAACAGAGTTTTAATCTCTTCATGACCAAAGCACTGCCCTGAGAAGAATCACAGCTACTAAGAGTCGATACAGAGACATGAATCATGTCACGAATCATGACATACATGAATCTCGAATCACCATTTGAAAATGTAAACCTCTGTACTGAAATACTATATTTTCTTATGTGTCTAGACTACACTTTAACGGAAAATTAATGCGCTGTAACTGGAACATATGCCCTTAAATGATTCACACAAAATTGGAAGCCGATAGTCTGTTAGACTGGAGTGGGCAACCTATGGTAGGGTTATTTACAGGGGAAGTACTGGGGGAAAAAAGAGAATATTAAGTAATGGGAGGCAGGGAAGGCAAGAGGAGAAAGAGACTTCAGGCTAAATTTTACTTCATGTTATCACACACAAATAGATGTGCGTATGTACATCAGCAAGGTCAGACTGTCGTGTTTTGGATTTGGGAGGTATGTGTGTTTTCACAGATGACCTCCAGATATTACCACAAAAAGCAGTAAATATGGTATTTCTATTAACCAGGAATGAGTACTGTCATATATTTAGGACAACACATAAACAGCCTTTTGGGCAGAAAACATCATTATGGGGAAAAGAAGATGATGAACATCCTATTGAAGATCCTACTGTAGTCTACTTGGAAAAGTTATGGAGTCTACTGCTTCTGGAAGTAAGAAACTGTTTCAGATGGCTAAAGCTACTGTAATATGCAAGTTAACACAGCCAGCCTTGAAAGAAATCTGCTTATCTTTCTGATAGAGAGCTGGGAGGCCATCTTCTCTTACTTCTACAGAAGCTCATCCTATGAAAGACCAGGATTTAGAGTTACATTGACATGACAAATGTAATAGGTAGGGTCAGACTGAGCAAGGTTTCCTACCCTGTGGACTGAAGTGACTCCCTGCAAGATAAGCATTACTTGCCTTTCCATTTAAATTGATTTGAGAAGAATACATCCTCTCCCTTCTTCAGTCAGTTGTGCTTTGTGCCTTCCTTCGAAAGAAAGGGCTGAAGGACTCCAACAGAGACTACGTGCAACCCAACATCTTCTGTATTTTTGGTGCTTCTCTATTATTCATACAGCAATTGAAGAACAATGTATCATTGCAGGACTGTTACCAATGTTTTCATGATTGACGGCAAATATACAATCCTGAACTGCAACAAAGCTACGCAGATTTAGCACAGTCTACAATAATCATAAACAGGCATTCGTGAAACGTCCTCCTCCATTTGTGTTACAATACTCTTGTACGTACAGTGTGTCAGGATCTCACTGCTTGAAGCAAGAAGTGCTAGTTAACTCAAAAGTGATGACCTTTTCAAATGTCAAGGTGTGACCGTATGGTGTTATGCATACACCCCCAGCCCCACGCTTCCAGACGCAGGAAGGCTGGCCAGCTGAAATACACATTATTGCTGCAGTATGCAATATATTGCTACTTTTCCTCAAAGAGCAGGTTAGATTAAATTCTCTCTCTATTCTGAAAGCAACTGACACAACAGCAGAAAATTCAGAGATGGATCTAGTCCCCTAAATGAGGCAATTCATGGCTGATAAATGACACTTCTCTGTCTGCCTAAGAAATGCCTCATTAGAAGTGCAGCTCAACCCCTACTGTTCAGAGAGAAAAGATCCACTTACTTAGAGTTGCATTGGATCATGCCTCTGTCTCTTCAGCTCCTCCTAAACAAGGGCTGTATACAGCTCTACATACTGCAAAGAGACAATCTACCTGCTGAGACAGAAAATTGCCCCAGTTGTCACAGAAAATACATATACCGGGAAGCAGCTGGTGTGAAAACGATCTTGTTTTGAATGACGGGAAGCTGAGCTTCTTAATGTTTTTCATCCCTCCAATCTCTAGGGTATATTGGATTCTGTTCTGCAACAGATGACTTAACATTACAGGTGACATAGAAGGTAGGTCATGTTATGTGTCAAATAAAGTCATCAATACGCATAAATGTAGTGGAGGGCAATATGGGCCGCGGAACCATCCCTCATTTGGAGCACAAGCAACAAGACCAGCCTGTGTCAAGAAGATTAAGCAACTAGAGTTGCCTCTGTTCTTGCATCATATTACAAAGTCACCAAGGATACTGGCCAATTTTTCTGCGGTGAATCAAAAACTCCACCAAAATCTCAAATGTGATCGTCTGAAAACCTCTGAGGCTTCACAACTCAAAAGAGCATTTCCAGTGGTGAGCAGTCTCAGATGTAAGATGTATTTGTTCCTGAACTTTGGAGAATGGAAACTTGCATCGAACCTGATTTTTCTCTAAGTCCCCCATGTGAGAAGCACATCTGGAAGACATTAGCCTCCTATGTTGGTGTGTTTAGACATAAGAATTGGACAAAATGTTTTCTAGGCCAGTGAACATACATTTTTTTATTTGAAGAGCAACTGAAAACTGTTATGTCTGATATTAGCTGAAAATTTTATCTAGTTAATAGAATCAGAAATAAACAAGTTGAATGTCATTTCTGCTAAAGAAAACAGTAACATATGTTACATAATGCTTGTCTAATTGTACATGACAGTAATTCTACCGGGGGGGCTTCGAGTAACATTAACAAGGCTGAGCGGCTTATTAATCTCACAGTAGCCCCTCCATGGGATTTCAGCTTCACATGAATAATTCAGCTTGTTTAAAAAAAAACCAGCTTAATATGTATTTTATGCCGACTTTTTCATTATGAATTTTCTCCTCCCTGCGCTCACTGCTTTCAAAACTGAAAAGAGTAATTTATTGTGCTTTCAGCTATAGTCTTCTCATGGCGCACCAATTTTTAACTCTTTCTTTATCTGAGAGAAGATGGTATGTCTAACTGCCTTTGACTTCAATGAGATCTTGTTAGAATATCTGAAAATCTGTCCCAGAAAAACTAAAAAATTAGAGACTGATCTATCAGCAATAGTTGGGAGATCTGGCTGAAGGTAACTGCTAGGATAAACTCATATTTTGCTAACAAATAATTAAACAGAACTGGTTACATATCTCCAGCACACCAGTCAGCATAAGTAGGGCACGCTGGAGCAATGATAATACTTGTTAATAAAAACCCAGTTCTACTTTTGGAAATTTAACTCAACAAGCCCAACTTCACCACCACTCACATGAAATAGATCTTTCCATGCACTACATACACTAATCGTTATAAAGCCACGTTTTCGCTAACTGTCCTGGTAGCTCATTATTAAGTTCATTATGAATTTCACAAAGCTAAAAATTTAGCATACATAAAATTCTGCAGTGCTTTAATACTGAAATGTAATATGAATATTAAAAACATGACTAAGAACAGATCCTAAAAAGAATGTAAATTCAGAAGATTCAACTCCAAGAAAATGATCCACACAAATCTGCCAATTTGCAATTTCTCTTTCACCAGTAAGGTTATTCACGTGCCTAATATTCTATTTTTGCATCCACCCAAGAATCCACAGTCTTACTTACCCCTGTACCTAGTTCCCGTCCCAACCTATTGGGGTCCACAAATTAGGCTTTTCCAATCTCACAGGCTGCCAGCCCCTCGCAGGAAAGCTTAACACATGAATCCCGTTGAATTTGACAGCTACTCACGCTTGGGACAGAGATGCAGTTTCCCAGCAGGCAATCCCAAGCCTGGAGCTGGAGACCCACTGGTCAGGCCAGTATGCCCAAACTGTCCCTTGGGAAAGAGATCCATAAAGAGCTGGAGGCAGCAAGATGCACTTTCCTTGTGGACTACCTGCACACACCTCCCCGTACACGTGGGGGAACCAAGGCACAGAGATCAACTTGCCCAAGCCACAGTGCCAATGATGGCAGGCTTCAAAACAGGGATCAGCTCACTACATCATAATCAGATAATCCCTGAAAACTAGAAAGGCAATTTGCTATAGCCACACTTTAACAATATTAAAGGTGTTTTAAGTTAAATCTTGAAAAAAATCTTTAGTCAAACAAATGCAATAATAAAATGTAACATTTTCTATTTTTTGTTTGTGACAATTTATTGGCATTAACATTCATTATTTCAAACATGAGTAATACAAAAATATGAAAATCACATACTAGGAAAGCATCAAAATGACAGCAGCAGCAAATACATAACTCTTTAAAATTGACTCTACTCTTTTATCATGAAGTAGAGCTCTTTTCCATTGCAGCAGAGTAATATGTAAACTAATAATTTAATGTGAACTGGAAGGAGTGAGATGAAACAAGAATTAAACAACACTTTCATATTTACAAGAAACTTTTCATGTTACATGCAAGCATAAATTGAATAGACAGAACATCTGGAACTGCACAAGGATGCAAGTTGATGTAAGGTGTGTAACTGGGTTATCGGTATAAAACTTAACCATTCTAATGTGTGCTGCATATAAAATTCACTGAATATCTATGAATGAACACAGCCAGAACTTATGGCAATCCTATTTAGTAAAAGCTAAGTAACAGATAAGAGTTCATAAGATGTTGATATTAGTTAAGACAGTTGAAAAAGAAGTGGTGGAAATTCATTTGACTTAGCCTCACCAAAAGAAGCGCTCTTCAAGTTGGCAGGCTACAGAGCTGTTCTGTGGTTTTTCACAGGACTTCGGCTTTCCTGCACATGGCCAACCTCTGTTTTGCCTTGGCCAGAGGTCAGAGATCAGAGTCATGGTATTCAGAAATGCAAAAAATACTTCTGTAAACAAAGGGAGTTTGCCTTTTTCTCTCCCTGTCGAGTCCTGCAGCCGGCAGCTGGACCTGAGCTCAATTTAGATGCTTGACTTGGGTCGAGGAGCCATCCAGCTGCAGCAACCCAGAGCACAGCCTGAGCTACCGACGTCCTATTGCTTTGCAAGCACAAATTAACAAAAAGAACTCCAAAGTAACTTAATTTCTGTAGGGTTCAATAACCAAGCTAGTCACATAACACCAATTTTTAAAAAGTACTTTTTCTGAGACAAGCACCTGCCCCGAAGCTGCCCTGCATACGATCGATCCACTCCTGGCAGCCAGTCATAAAACGTGATCACCAGAGGCTGACCAGATGAAAACTGAAACAAAAAGGTTTGGGCTGGCTCCTCCTGTCCTCTCCCACATCTTTATTTTAAATCTTAACAGCACAAATATACCAGTTCTTACACGGGGGAAAAAAATCTGTTGAATAGTTTACCTTATAGTAACAAAATATTTTCCAAATCAGCACCTAATGAGAGTAATGAAAAGAAAAACTAAAGACTTTATTGGTGTATAGTGAAAGCAGGCAATCTGGTGATTTTCTGGAAAACCATGAATGTATCCTACTTTAGTGGAAATGAACAGTGATCCCCAGCATCCTCTTGTATATTAAAATAATATGCATCAACACCCTTAAACCTTCCTGAATGTCCCTGCTGCTCTTGAATTCATGGCACTACATTATTATTCTGAGCAAGATACTTACAAAACTTCAGAGCTCTTTTACTGTTCATATTTATTTTTCATGAGCATACACAGATCATATTAGTGGAAAGAGTGGACTTGACTTGAGCAAGGATTCAGTACATCGAGCCAATTCAAAATCAAATTAAAGCTTACAGACCTCCGAAACAATTTCTTCTGGCTTTGACTGCTGTATTTGATGCCTAATCAGTAAATTCTGAGGTTGGAACACTATGGGATTTTACAACAGAAGGATTTTCTCTGCAGAACCATGCACTTTTCATCTCTGTTACTGCAACAAAAATAACGCAGTAGAAGACATTGTTAAGAATTGTAAGGCCAGACTGGTGCCTAGACATCTCCAGGTCAAGAAAAAAATCAAACTTTTATTGATATACTCCACTGCTCTTCAGAAAGAAACAAGGATCAATGTCCTTAGAAGTTTTAATTTTAAAGATAGTAGTACTGCTAATAACGCTAAGCAATGTCTGGTGGTGGTTTGGCAAAAAAGAAACAGTACTGGTCTTCAACTTGGTCTTCAACAGAGATAAATCAAAGGAAGCTGCTGGGAAGAGCATGGGGGAAATAAGCAGTTGTCACAGATATGTACCTCTAAAGGGAATACCAGCACTGCTTGGGAGAAGCAACAGGTGAAACAGTTGTTGGAAAATTTCTACCTCCCAATTGCCAGGAGAACCACCAGCCCACTGGGACTCCACTGGAGAGACCAGAAGTGAGGGTGGTGGCACTCACTGCCGGAGAGCCATCAACTGCAGAGGCTCATCTGACAGCTACAGCAGGACAGGACACGTAGGGGATGTCACAGGGCGGTCACCATGCCGGGAAGCCCTGTCGGGCTCTGGGCAACCACAGCTCCCACTCGATGGCCATGCCCCTGCAGACAACAAACCTATGGATAACAGTCTCCTGATTTTGCTACGGAAGCTACCTCATCATGAAGGTCCTCCTTCATACTGAGTCCCAAGGGCTGTTCTACCTCTTGACCCCTCTGGCCAAAGCCACCAACAGAACGAGTGCCAACATTAAACACGTGCACAGCCACCAGCGTTAGGCCACACAGTTCAGCATCCCCTTTCAAATGAAATTTTATTCTATCAATTAACGCAATTTAAAATAGATTTGTAATTATTCATCATCATGGCCCAGCACTAGTCTCATTAAATTTGGTACATTTGATAGCACTTGTCAGTGGCAAGATGATCAGCTTGTGTGTCCATCGCAACCCCTAACGCAGCCATGGAGCAGCGAGAGCAGTTAAATCCATCCTATGAAAACCACTCAATAAAATCTTTGCACCTTTGTTTACTGCCTCTAAAGTTTTAAAAAAGTGACTGGTACAATCTAATGAGTAGAAACAATGGCTGAAAATGAGCCATTTGCACCCCACCAGTCAAGTAACATGCAGTCTAAACATTTTAAACACAGTGTTCACCGAGAAACCCACAGTGACATCTGCGTGGGCGTTGTAATACACTTGGTAAATAAAATGCGTTCAAAAGATCTCTCCAAATGCCTACAACAGAGACTGCTGAACAGGGAATTTGCTGACGGGAAGCGGCTTGTAAGATTCGGTGGGATTCCACCAGGAAACCATAAAACCTGTATTACAGTGCCTACCCCCTGCAGCTACCTGCAGAGACAGAGCTCTTGGATAAAAATACACTGTTCAGCAGAGGTGGTGGCTAGATTTACCCAGGAGCCTCCAGTGAAAACCCGAATTGGGTTTTGGGGGGTTTTTTTAAGAAATCCTTCAGAGCTGATGTCTGTTTTCCCCTCATTCAAATAAAAATAAATGCAAAACAAAATAAGCAACTGGCATGTATTGGAGTTAATAGTATGGTGATAAAACCACAAGAAACTCAACTGCTAAAATGAGGGCTCCAGCCTCAATGCACATCAAGGAGCTTCCAGAAGAGATGGCAGAATACGCCTTCCTTTTTCTACGTAGGTGCTGTAATTACTTTTCCATGAAACTACTGGATTGTCCATGGCATTGCATTATACAATATGGATAAAATCACGGTTCTCAGTACAATCAAGATACAGCCATGAATCCTTCTGCTAGTCCCAAGCTCAAAATGTACAACATTCAGATATCAAAACTTGAATTAAAGCAAAACATGAAGACAAAAAAGAAACTTCACTTTCTGCAGCTTACTGTTAAATGTAACTCAGTAAGGCGGAAATGTAATCCATAAGATACTGGGGATGAAACATTTGAAAAACTGTAATTCTACTAATCTTTAATTGATAAAAAGGAAATACAAGACCTAAGCAGACAAGTCCCTGGTCTGATCTAGGGCTGAGCTTGTAGGACCTTCTCATCATGGGACTTGGGCACTACAAAACCTTTCCTTACAGCCGCGGCAATGACTCCAGGTAAGGCAGGCTTTTGCATTTCCCCTATGTGTTGCTGTACAGTCAACAGCTACGATTGTCAGGGTTCCCTCCTTTGCTAGATTTGCACATTTCATCCACAGCTGTTGAGGTCTCCTCTGCCCTGCAGTTCACCTGGGCGTGAATGCACTGGCTGTAAGGAAGCTAGTGCTGCTCGAACCAAGCGCTGCAGAAGCACTAAGCCTAGCAGAAATCACAGATGCCCGGTAAACGCCTTGCCAGTTAGCGCATGCAGCACAAGCAGTACCTAAACTGCCTTTAAATCAGCCCAGCTCAGGTATGTCAACGTGGGTGCAGTGACAAAACTGTCTACTTTAGGTGCCAAAATAGGGAGGGCAGGGTGCGGTTTCAGCCCCCTCCCTCCTGCAGCTGGCTGAGCATTTCACTTTGCTGAGCTGCGCACAAATAGATATTTTTGTTTGTTTTGCAAGTTGATTTTCTACCATATTGGCTCTGGTGTGGCTGACCATGAGCCGGCATTGGGAACACATGACCGTCCCTTCTGGCACTGGCGAGGGCTCAGCCTGGCTTACCATGAGCACAAACCTGCGTGATTGTTTGCATGGAGTGGCCCACAGCTGTGAAAGGAGAGTCAATAAACTCTTTCTTTGCTTTATTCCAAAAGGAACACCACCCATGTCAGACTTGGGACACATTAAGACCTTAAAACATTCTCACGCCAGCCCTTCTTCTGGGGAAAGAGGTGCAAACTAAGCCCCTTGCTAGACTGAAACAACTCTGTCCACTGTCATAGCTGTAACATTTATTAAAATGAGGGACTGCTTTTTCAAATAGCAAGGTGATGGCATACTTCTATAGCAATACCCTCTCATTTTTTGTATGCAGCAGTATTTGACAGCAGTCATTTAATACCCCCTTTAGGATTTTATTTTTCCACTTGACTGTGAATTTTCAAAAAGAAGAATTAAATGTATTCAGGGCTTTTTTCCCCCAAATACATGATAATGCTTATGCTAAAAATCTCTCAGTTCATATATTTCATTTTTAAACCATGCATAACAGGCAATGCCGCTATGGAAGCATATCTTTTTCCTTTGTGATGGTTTCCAAAATTTTATATTAACGGTCCAAATCCAGCAAGATTTGGCAATGTGTAAGCATGGCAAGGCTAATGACGGTAGTTCTGGACATAAGCATCTACTAAGCTGGCCTTCTAGAGAATACCAGTTTACTTCGGTCTGCCCAGGGAAGGAAGATGATGCTCTGGGGGAGCAAAGAAGAGCATTTTGCATCCCTCTGCAGCACAGAGGTCAATAGTGCAATTGCACTCAGGACCATTACATTTTTAGGAGCTGATAAGTGTGCCCTGCTGGGAGCCAACAGACGACATCTGGAGCCAGGGAGAAATTCTCCTACCAGCTCAAACTGGCACGAGTGTCATGGAGAGGAGAGATAAATTTTTCTGTACAGTGACCATCCATAGGATCATCCAGAAGTTACATGGACAAGTGCTCTGCAACTGCAGAGAGGACACTGATGACATCGTTAGCCCTGGAGCAAAATATCGATGCAGTCTCTGCCCTTTACAGGATGTTTTAAGTTTGTTAAAGGGTGCTGGAAAATGCAGTGGCAGTGTGTGGGCACTTTTGGATTGTCTCTACAAAGGACTAAATGTGATGACTCAAGTACTCTCTTCTAGCTGTCCTGCTGATCAAGACTCCATTAGCAAGGCTTCTTGGCTACAACGGGATTCCTGCTATGCTCTTTGCTACTGTGGCTAATGCAAGAAGGAAAACTACCTGCCTTGAAAGAAGAGGACGTGATGCAGCTCCAGCATTAGGTCACTGAAGGATGCACGAAGAATACTGAGTCACTCTCACCAACCTGATTGCCACACATGCTAATTGAGAGGAAGAGTTGCCATCAGCTAAACACAATGGCAACTCTGAATTAAAAGTTGTTGGGCAAACTACAGGCTAGGAACCATTAAAATGCTGTTGCCATGAGCCACAGAAGTTATTTTCACATAGACTGCAGCCCAGGTGGCAGAAAGGTGGCTTTTAAAAAGATACTAATTTCTAGGAACCAACATATAAAATTTATTTATATGGCTTTACTAGAGGCAAATCTAATACAAAAGTAAAGAGACAGTGGAAGACATTCTGATACCCTCACTGGCAACTCAGATAACAGCATTAGGTTTCAAGCAAAACAAAATGTTTCACTTTTTTTATTACAGTCTGATTTGCTCCAGGTTACACATCAACCTGCTGCATTTGTGAAGCAACAGCATTGTGCTGCGTGTGGGAGTCAGCAAATTAAATTGTAAAGCTTCTCTGAAAACAGTCTTCTCACAAAGAACACAAAGAAATTAAAATAACATAAACAATTAAAGTGGAAGAGATTTTTCTGTTTTCTGTATTTTTCCAAGAAGATATCAGTTACCACCTGAATAAGGGTCTTTGACAGCATTTTTAATTTGGATCTTCTAAATAATTACATATTCTTACATTAGATGGTAATTTTTATCTAAAATTTAGCTCCATATGTAGTATTAGGAATATACTATTCATCTTGCTTTTTATGTGTAAGTTAAAACTATCAGGATTTACTGTGCTTTGCCTCCCAGATTTAAGGTGGAAGTGGGAGTGGGGATGCGCTATCCCATAGCCCAGGGATTCCCCGGACATGGGGCTGCCAGGACACCATGAAATTCCTTGGATGGAGGAAACCCCAGGGAGCCTACCTGAGTGGAGTAGTATGGAAATTAATCAACTCTTTGGCTAGTTTTTACCAAGATTCACTCCTTCATTGCCTGCCGAAAATCTTGCACTTGACATACACCCAACCGAAATGTTTGCAACACATAATAACGCTGGTTACAGCTGAGATGCAGAATATTAGTGTGTAATACTTGCACATCGTTCACATCTGCTTTCTGCTTCATCATCATACTTTCCCCTTTTCTCCTCTATGTTCTCCTCCTCTTTTCACAGTGGTCTTGTAAGAAGATGTTTCCTAGCGGCAATATGCAGGAACTTGGTTACAGCTAGTCTTGAGTAAGAAATCAGATTATTCTATAGCTGCAAGGTATCTACATTTTTTTCCTGAGATATCTGAGCTGGCCAATATGCAAGGACGGACTCTAATCCATCTGGACCCCAGAAATCACAGACTCACAGAACAGTTTAGGTTAGAAGGGACCTCTGGAAGAGTCTCATCCAAACCCTGCTGCAAGCAAGTCTAACTAGACCAGGTTGCTCAGGGCCTTGCCTTGTCAAACTTTGAGCATCACTTCTCTGGCCCCTGTCCCAGTGTTTGACCACCCTCCCAGTCAAAACATTTACACTTTACAGCAAGTCAGAATTTCCCACATCATAATTTTTGCTCTGAGAAGAGGCTCTGGCTTCTTTACACCCTCCCATTGGACATCTAGAGGCAAGAATGAGATCTCCCCTTCCCCTTCTCTCCCTAAGGCTGAACAAACCCAGTTTTCTCAGCCTCTGCTGATACACCATGTCAACCGGCCGGCTACATTATCAATAACCCAGCCCGGTATGGGCTGGCCTCCCTTGCTCCAAGGGCAGGCTGTTGGATCAAGCTCAACTTGTCAAGCAGGACCCCCAACCCTTTTCTGCTAAGCTGCTTTCTAGCTACTCAGCACCCAGCTGCGACTGTCGTATGGGGTAAATTGATGTAAGTGCCAGCATTATTACATTCCTATATTAGTTAGCCTAGATATCTGTAATTATTTTATTCTTCTAGTTGTTGATTAAATCTATGCTGTTTTGCCTTTGCTTGGAATTTGGTTTTCATTCCAGAAATTGTTGTTGTTTTAGTTTAAAAGTATACTCACCATTCCCATCAGCTCTTTATGAACAAACGACAAACTTTTAAAATATTCACTATATCATCGGAATTGATTGCAATTTGAACTGAAGCATAGGGATAATTTATGTTATCGAAACACATGCATTTTTCATGAGGAAAGTATGCATCTTGAAAAACACTGACTTTAAAAAAATACTAATGGCTTAGTGACCATCCACATTACAGTTATAAAAAATACATACTCTTCACAAACACAATAGGAAGATTTTGTTTTAAGAAATATAATTGACTCTTCCAGTACTGCCACCAGGTATTTCCAAGAAGCATGTATGAATGATGTATCAAGTATAAGGGAAGAGGTTATTTGCCCCTTGAAGATAGCAAATAATCAGGTTGACCTGAAACATTAAATTTACAAGGCTTAGCATGCAACACATCACTTACGGTGTCACTGATAGAGACACACGCTCCATGAGAAACCCCTACGCATGGACTGCAATAGCTGCCCTTAGCTCCACACCTTCCATATTCTTTGTTCACTCGCTTTGATACCTGATCATCAGATGAGATCCTGATTTGGCAAACTCTAGTGAATGAATGTGTCTCAATGTACCTGATTTGTCCCATGACTCCAGGTCAATAATAGAAAAACTGGGGAAAAGTAATTTGTTCATCCTAATCTTGTAAAGCATGTGGAATTCTTTGTGATATAGATAAATACCATATAAATATAAAAAAAGAAAACAGGAGGTATATGTTCTCTCTGTATGTACTAGCAATGCACTCAAGTTGGATCTCTAAAGCTTTTGGCCTGAGTTATTAATCACCCTGAACGTAGGGAACTCGGGTTAGCTCCTACCACTGACCTGCTGTGCCTGGATAAATTCCTACTTATTACATATTATGCAGAATTTTTCCTTCCTTCACCTCTCTGGAACGTGAAGATCCACAGCAATCCTTTTTATAGAAATAAGGAACGGGAACTGAAATCTACTGCTCGATGATCCTGTTTCACTCTGTGGATGGAGAGCGCAGACACATGCATGGACAAACACCTCCAGGTGTGCAAAGGGTGGCAGCAGCTGTGAGACTGAAAGGGACACTGCCTCTACCTAAACCTTAGGGCTATCGAACATTTGGGTGACTCAATAGTCTATTGACTGGCTCCTGAAAAGGTGTTGCTGCTATTCAGAAGACAATCTGAGGAAGATAGAAGGTACTCTTGAACTGAGAAAGAATTTATATTTTAGAAAACAAATATCACCTAGTGGTTGTCTAGAAGTATCTCTTATTTGATACGTACACAATGAAAACTCTCTTTTTGCATTTACTCTAGTATTTGTTAAAAGTAAAGAAAATATGGCAAACACTTTGTTGCAGGAGATGATTTTCCTTCCCCTGAGGAAGCTCACATGGGGCAGCTAGAGGGAGGGACTGTCAAACCCAGAACCCAGCAAATCTGACCTCATTTGTGCATGCAAATGCATATGATTCATGCCTGAACTGATGTCAGAGAAATACATATTTATTAATCTGTTTAGAAGTACGAGCAATGAGTGCTGCTAATGAGATAGGATTAGCGAAGTTTATCACGATGCCTTAAGAGGTGATGGTCAAACATGCAAAACTACCCAGAAACCAGGAATGTCCCAGGTATACCTACTAATTAATAAAACAGGTACACAAATTAAGCGATGTTATACAAAAGTAATATTCTTTTGAGGGGGGGGAATTTATTATTTAGATGTTTTAAAAACCTTGGTGCTTTTAAACTACAGCTGAAAAAGATGGATCAAAAAGAAGTATTTCACAGGAGTAAACTTTCAGTTTATGAAATTTATTCCCTATAGCTGTAATACAACAAGTTAAACCTGAAATTCAGATCTCTAATATTACTTCTAAAAAGATGGGATGCATTTCTTCAGGGAAGAGGCATTTTGTCTGGAGTAATAAATTAGAATAATATTTTTATAATTCAAAATTAAGGCATTTCTATTTGTAAGGAGTGAACTAAACAGTCTAGGAGGAAATAAAACCTTCGAAGAAGGTATTATTGAAACACATCCTTGATTCACATGATAACAAGTATCAGGCACAAACACTTGTCAATATGATTTCTCCCTTCCACATCATAGCTCAATAACTCTTATTCATTGCTCCTGGTATTTCCTATCTACAAATCTGCCCCATCTACCACTACTTTTTGACAAGACCATCAGAAGACAGTACATAAAAGAACAGGAATTTCTTCATGAACAGTTTTTTCCTGAATCTGCTGAACATTTCAGATTATAAAGTGTCCCCTGAAAAACTTTGGAAAATTAATGTAAAACTAGTCCCTGAGGAGCATTATTAATTTTTTTTGTCATGTAACCCACGTCATACTCTACTTGCAGCAAGAACTCACCGCTAGCGTTGATGCTGCCCATCAGGGACATGTATATACCAATGGTTTCCTCTGTGCCGTTTATTCTATTGGATTTATAAAATCCATTTAAAAACTCATGTAAACTATCCATTGTTAACAATACTTTATACCATCAACTGAGAATCTTGAAAACTTTTACAGGCTGTCAGTTATTATGTGTTTTTCCTTTTTGGATTTCAGAGGCAAACATAAAATGAGTAAGCACATGAGATATTATAAACAATCTGTATATGCTGTGCAGTATTACCCTGGATTTCCTGGGCTTTCTCAATTTGCTGTCATAGATGGATAGCATCCTGTAATTTTTAAAATATTCTTTCTGAAGTAACACAAAAATAACCCCTCAACTTCCACTGAAATGGAAGTAGCAATTGATGCACTTATACATGAAAGGTTTTGCTTTGAATTAAAAAAAAAAGCTCCAGATGGGCTTCTTAGCAGAATGGGACTTGTGGGGCGGGGGCTGGAATTAAAGATTATTGACCTGATGGGTTGGTGTGGTGTGGAGACAAACAGAGATGTCAAGTCTGAGGTTTGCTCTGCAGCTTGCAGGGATATCTAATAACATCTTTTTCATAAAAGATGAAAGCGTTTCAGCTAGAGATTAAAAACTTCACTGAAGGCCTCAATAAAAAAAAAAAAAATAAATTTCTACCTAACATTTCTAATCGCAGAATTCTGCTAAACCTGATAATGGATAAATTTAATTTTTAAACAGAAAATGGGTTATTTCTCTGTATATTGCAATATTCAACCCAGACTTTTTTCATAGTAGACAACATGAATATGTTTAACCTTGTGAAAAAACTGTTTTACAGGGGCAATGCAGCCACCACCATGAGAAATACAGTTCTGCTGTACCCTAATTTGCACGAAAATTATGTTTATAACATAGAGAAAACCCAGAAATGACAACTCGGCTGCAATGCATTGACTTGTTCCTATGGCAAAGCAGCTCCGCATGTCCCCGAGCACAGTGCATGCTGCGAGCAGCCTCCTCTCCCACGATGAGAAATGGTCCCACTGGCACAGTTCAAGCCATGCCAGCACAAGGCATGGGGAGCACCCTGGAACAATTTTATGGCGACAGCGATCAGACCACAGCAAACACCACATCTACTGACCTGTAAACTAATATCCCAGGTCCTCTGAAGCTCCTGTGAGAAGGAGGTAAAAAGAACGCCCAGCCCTTCTGCAACCTGCAAATGGAGGTAGATGCTCTACTTGGTGGCATCCCAGCCAAAGCAGGACTCAGGCCCCCCACATGCAAAGCAGCAAAAGGGCTGAAGATAAAAAAAAAAAAAAAAAATTAAAAGGAGACCCAGTCATCTGCATTGGTATTGTCCTAACTAAAACCACTAAAATCTTGACCAACAGAACAAACAAATCATACCTGAACTCAAAATCTTGCACCGGCTCCTGCAGCTACAGCACAAGTTACAAGAAAGAATAATAAATAATAGCAGGACCTGGATGGCTACAGAATCTGTGAAATAATCATGTCCACAAATCACCTTCCTGAAATTAAAAAGCATAAAGCTAATTCAGATGGTCATCCGATACACTGCTGGGACAACCAGCAGAATGTGCAGCCACAGGTGCCATCTTTACTCGGTCAGGAGAGACATTGCAACCCGTGGGAAGAAGGCTCAGGTGATGGAAAGGCACTATCTGCCCCAACTTCCGTAGGGGAGTCAGAGAAGATACTTCCCAAGGCCACCAAGAATTACATTAAAAAAAAATCAGAAAACATTAAGCAAAAAACATTGATTTGTTAAAACCAAAATACACTGAGAAAGTGCCCAAGCGCTACCCAGCTTTCTTCTTTTGCATCACACGAACGTGTAGGATGAGTTTGCAGCTCTGGGCTGAGATGCCCTTATACCCTACAGGATGGCTCCTCTTGGTTCACCTCAGTGTCAAGTCTGACCAGGCACCAGCCTGGGAAGTTTTGGGGTGGCTCATGTCCTTCTGCACAGGGAGAAATCTCAGCCTCTTTACCCTGGAAGGGCTTTCCAAGAGCAGTGGCATGGGGCTCGAGGTTCAGCAGTGCGGATGGCTGACCACCTAGGGCTCTAGCTCACAATTAGGGGTACAACTAACAGTATTGAGCAGGCTCCCATTATAAATACAGCATAAATAGTTCTTTACATTTCTTTAATTTTCAAGGGGCTGATTATTTCAGGACCTAATTTTTCTGTGACCCTATTCAGACTTCTTTTAGAATAAACATGAAGGAGAAACATGACGAGAGTATCTAGTGTTACTGATAGGTGCTTCCCAAGCACCACCAGATTCAACACACAATATTGAAAAGGGTAATGTCAGTGATAAAATTATAAATTACCAGCCTGAAGATTTTCTAGTGCTCTCCCTCTTCTCTCCATTTCTTGTGGTGGGCAGAGGTTCAGTTCTTGCTGTCCTTGTTTTGATACCAGAAGGAAACAAACACATTAATATGGAGCCCATAAGTAGCAGTGTGGGCTGAGCTCATTATATGCAGCAACAGCCGCACAAACGAGCAGCGGGAACATCCTGCTTTCTAAGGCTGATTCCTTCACTGACTCAACATGAACTAACCCATCAGCCCAAAGCAACCTTGTATCCCACTACAGAAAATCTTTTGGGTCATTCCCATACTTTCTTCTAGAAAGAAGAACATGAAATTGTATTGTTTGACTCACTATTATTTTCTCTGGTCATCTCCAAGTACTGCACTTCATGTTCTCTGTCCCCATCACAAACTTTCTGATCTTTCCTGCCTGCCGCGATGCTGATTTTTGCTGCTCTGTGTGCGGAGCTCCAGGGGCAAGCTTTGCTTTCAGCTACACGTAAGCAGCTCTTCTTTTTGATGCCAACAGTGTACTAAAACCAGACTCTGGGAAGAAAATCTCTACGCGAGTCTCGTCTTTCAGCTTTAAATACCTGCCTTGTCATCCTGCCACCCCTGCCCCAGACGACAGTATTCTGTCTCCTACTAAATACATTTACTGGCCACCCACACACTAATGTATCTTCTACCTTCTTCTGTGCTCATCTGTACGCCCATCTTGGCTTTCATCCGTTATTACATATTCAGCTTTTTCCTGTATCATATCACTACTCCCTTCCTCTTGCTCTATCAGATCACTCTACTGTGTAAAGTAATTTCCCCTTACTTTCCTAATTTCCAAAATTAAACACACAGCCAGAATATTACTGGTCATATTCTGATGACTAGTGCCAAGCATTGTGTAAATATGTTAATAGCAATTTCATATTTACAACTAGATCATCAGAATCAGTCTTTATACCACAAGAGTTATGGATGACGGCAAATTTATAGTGCTTTCTCCTCTGAAGCCCCCACCACATACTGTTAAAATGCCACCCAGCCTTCACCAGAAGGTCTTTCTTGTCCCCATGTCAAGGACAGGTAGAACAAATTTTTGCTCTTGACACCTGCCTCCTGGGAAGAGGTCTGCAGAATGAAGCTTAATATTAAGCACAATTTCCCCAAGAGATCCAAGTACAACATCTAGACCAACATGTGTATAGACTGATTCCTGAATGTGCTGGACGGCAAAAAATTGTGACACTCACCTGCTAGAACAGGTCTTCAAGCTAAAGCATGGACTGACTACACAAATTTGAGTACAAGTAGAAATGACTTCAGTCAAATCACTCCAAGTTACAAAAAAAGACACTTCATGATACCAGAGTCTAAAAGGCAAAAAAGATGCCCTGTGATGAAAAAAAAATTATAAAAATATCTTTGTTTTGTCTCAACAGCCTGATTGTTTCATGACCAAAAGGAGAAGGTTTGTACATTCCTGTTTATGGATGCTGGCAGGGGAATCCTGAGCAAGTTATCAACCTCACTTTGCATGGAGACAAGCTTAAAAAGAGTTGAAAATGATTACATACAATCTGGAAGCCTGCAATTGCTTTGTAGCTGACAAGGACATCACGTTCTTTCTTAAATGCCACTTTTCCTACCTTAATGGACTTATTTTCCTTCAGACTGACATTTTTTGCAAGCTCTCTTTAATTAGTATGAAATTTAATTGATGAAATGTTTAACATACTATCAAGGTACTTATTTATGTAACACTAAATATTTAACATCTCTTCTGTGAATAAAGGGAACCAGGCCACGAAAAGACACAGCATAGAAAGCAAATGTTTTTGTGACGGGGCAAACAGGAATAATATTGTATTTGTGTGTACACTGCTAGAAATAATCGAGATATAAACATAATGAACAATGCAGAGCAGGATGGGAAACAGCATCTGTCATTAAGGTCAGCTCTGGACTGTATGACGTTTGATTTTAAAAAGGAGATATGAAAGAATCACTATATTCTAAAATTTGAAAAATGGATAAAATTGCATAAAAGAAAAAATAACCTTTTAAGAGCATTCAGCTAAATATAAAAATCAATTTCTATGCAATATTTTCAGGGTGATTTTTTAGGTTTTACAATTAAGAGGCACTCATTTAATCAGAGGTGAGCACCATTACTTTATAAGGATACAACTGTCTCAAGCCCAATACTTTGAAAGCCACCATACAGATTCAAGCGATGAATGTGAGAACAGCTTACAGCCGGCTTCTAAAACAATTATTTAGAAATACTAATGGGAGGAAGCCGTAGCGATAGGGTCACTGCAGGTCATTTGGAAAGAAAACCGAGATTTTCTATGACTAGTTTGTACTAGAGGGCTTCTGGTACCTTTGCCTGGGTGCCCTCAGCTCCTAAGAGCCAGGGGATGTGAACAGAATTAGGGTAGTCCCGTTACCCAGTTCCCTTCCCTGATGGGCCACCACTGGATGCTAACTAAGCCCTTTCCAAATATGCTGATGCAGAAGCAAACAACCACAAAATGGAAGAAACCCCAAACTCCACCTCCTTTCTAGTCTCTCTGCTAAAATTTGGACAAACCATTTTTGTCTTCCACATTCAGTTTTTTGAAGCTCTCTGTAGACATGGGAGAGGAAAGGTTCAGACCTTGCTCAAGGTCAAGGAATCCAATGCCTTGACAGCACAAGCAACCACAACATGCAAACCCATTCACCTACTGACATGCAGTTTAAACTAAACTAAAGTTCTTCCATTTTTCAGCTTATATCACCAGGTCTCAGTAATTCATTCTTGTCTGTTGGATTAAATAAGCTTGCTTTCTTAGCTTTGGACCTGTACCTGAGTCAGCATTTAACTCCTGCTCATGGCATAGCAGCCTAGCTTTCTCCTTTTTGTCTAACAAACTTGTTAGTATTTGTTTATATTCTTCTTGCAATTTTCTAATGCAAAGCCCCTTTTGTCAGTGTTTATTTTAACCCTACATGTTCGATTAGACAAAATGTAGCTTTCTTTGGTGATGTTCCCTCTAGGAGATGGTTCCTTCTAGCACCATAAAGATGTCTAACCACTGGAATGCTGCACCACTGCACAAAGAAAACCAGCAGAATCGTTTTTGCAACCCGTTACTTGTTTTTTGGTTCTCAGAAGCCTGCATTTTACCAGGTGCCCCCTTAGATTTCACCTCTTGCCTTACGTTGAATTTACCTTTCTTGAAATGATCCTCTTAACATACCCTCACATGTTAGAGGCAAAAAAAATATTCCAGTAATAATGACGCTTGTTTATATCAAGAGGTCTGGATCACAGACTTCTTGAGTTTAGTTTAACTGGACGACATACCTTGGTGTTTGGTGACCTTACAAGATTTTGACAGAGAAGACTCTATAAAGTACTTATCTCCTGACAAATAATGTCAACCACTAGCATACACATTCGAGTTAGAAAAATGAGCTACTGTTTTGAATAAATTAAAAAAGGGAAATGCAACTAAAGATTACTACGTGAATCCAACGTGCTTATCAAAGGGCAACAAAAGATTTAATCATGCTTTTTCTTGGCTCCAACATCCATGCCTGCACTTCCAATAAGCAATGTTGCCTGATAATTTCAAGAATTTCCATGAAACCAATGTTTAAAATGCAGTCTGATTATTCATAATACAATTTGCACATAAAGTACATTTTAAAACAGAAATAAACTTTTAAATATTTAGCAGTGCTGGTATCATCAGTGCATATTTTCCCCCAGGAAACAGAAAGTGTTGTCCACAGAATTCATTTAATCAAAACCTAATTAGCATTCAATAGTAATTCTTCAAATTCTTAAGCATGTTTGTGTCAACAGCATAACGTCTACGTTAAAGTAATTTATCAAAGTGATTTTGACAGCCATTGTATATACCAAAAAATATTTTCCATGACTAAGAAGAACCTTTAGGATGTCTGGATTTTTTTATTTTAGGGTTTTTTTAAAAGTCTAAAAGTTTTCAAAAGTCTCAGAGATACAATCCAGATAACCCAAGACAATGACAGGGAAAATCTAATAGCAGAAAGGATTTTTTGCACTTAGCTTGTAATAATAATCACTAGCAGCAAAGTGTTATGCATAAAATGCAGAAATTTGATGAGATTTTCCTTATCTGACAGTCCAACGCTCCCAGTCTAGCCCTGGGGCATTACACAACCTATCCCAGGTTGGGAGGGCAGGTTCGGGGCAGGAGGCAGCCGTGGGGGCAAGGGGCAAAGGTGGGGAAGAGGGGGCAGCTGCAGAAACGTCCCTGCCTCGTGCAATGGGGTTCAGCTCTCCTCTCCATTGCTCAACTGGGTAAGAGATCATTTTCATCCTACTTATTTTGAGACTATCTAACAGAAAAGTCAGGTGAATATCTTGAAGTAAAATGCAGCCCTGTATTTTTCAAATGTAATGAGACCTTACCTTTTTACATTTCTTGTACGCAGTATTTGTTCCACCGCTGAACCTCATTATCCAGAAGCCTGGTTATTTCTCTTTTTTTTGCATTTACCCCTTCTCTGTGTTTTATGCTAAATATTTTTAGATTACCATAAAATTCCAGTAATTCACATCTAGATGACACATGGAATTTCTCACAAAGAAAGGTGCTATATGTACATTTACATTTTTATTATAAAGCTTAAAATCTCCACTTCCCCTGAAAGGGCATAAATATTACATATGGCTGTTGAATTTGTAAACCTATACACACAACTGGAAAAATAAACTCAAGTGATACTTTAAGGCAAGAAACATCACAAACCACTTGCGCTACTGAAACCAGCTGTTTGCAAAAAATCTGACACAGAACTAAATACCTTGTGCCTTTAATTACATCATTTGTAATGAAGGCTCAACTATGTATAAGCATCGGATGACATTATTTTTTAAATTATAGCTCAGTACACAGAAAAAAATGTTTATACTGGATTACTATCTTTACGTATAACCCCCTTTTCTTATATTTTATGAATGAATATAGTACTTATGAGAAAGCAGCACAGTGGAATAGATAAACGATAAGCCCTGCACCCTTTGCAGAATTGTGCTAATGCACAGTAAACCCAAATAGTGTCGTTGTTTCGTTCAATCTGTGGAGCAAGCTGTCGTCGTTTTCTGGTGTGGTACAAGCTTACCGGTAAAGAAAATCCCTGCTCCAAGAAACTTGTACTAATTAGTGATAACAGAAGGTGCAACTCTAGCAAAAGCAACCTCCCCAGCACTGGGATCACGGAGCTGTCCTTACCCACCTTTACAGCCAGTCAGCCTCTCTACCTCCTCCTTATCTGGAACAGTCTGACCAAAACAGTTTTGCAGTTGGAAACGTGAAAACTGCAGGACATTACAGTAATAAGGACTTCCATATTTTCTCACTTTAGCACACAGTTTACATTAAATCTCATTATTTGTCCACTAAAACTTGAGTGAGCACTTACGAAGAACGATGCTTGCATAGCATGCTGCTCCACAGTCGTTTAGGAAAAACCATTTACAAAACAATGAAGGACCCCATTCTCATTTCATTTCACTAAAGGAATTTAGAAAGTAACTAAAAAAATCTCCAGCTACTTAAGCGTTGCATATTCTCAAGACGAGTAACTATATATTTTATATTAGAAGGAGGAGTCCAACTTCAGCTCTTATTAAACAAGATAGTACTTGACAGGAGTGACCACATGGCAAAAATGTTCAGACTCACTTTGGTGCCAAACCCAAAACACATGGAACTCAAGCTACTGCAGCCACCAGGAGGAATACGATCAACTTCTGCTAGAAAAAGAGGAGGGTGTGCTTCTGAGTGATAAGATACTTGAATTTGTATGTAAACTGGATATGAATGCTCACCTGGATCTAACAGCAAGAGCTGGAATGATGAACAACTAACACTGCAAAGTATTAGTGAGTGCTGAACTCCCTGTGCCACTCAAAGTAATAACAGGTTAGTTATTCCTTTGTTAATCCATTAGCACAAAACCCTACTAAATGCTAACTTTCAGAAGCAAATGCCCTATTCTGCTGACCTGTTTTTCATTAACAATTAATGATACATTTCAGCTACTTTTTAATATGAGAAAATGCTGTGCAAAGGATGCAAGCCCTCTTTTTTAAAAAAAGGTCTATTTCAGATATTTTCTTTAGATAAAAAGAAAATGAATGATATTAAAACACAGTATTGATTACATAAGCAATTTTAATTAAAACTACAAAGTCATTTTAAACTGGACTAGAAGCTTGTTCAAGGGAAAGAAACAATAGTTATTTTCTTAAGAAAAAAAAAAAAGCTCTAAATGTCCATGTTTCCATAGAGACAACCTCTATCCTTTTGTGCTTACTAATCTATCTTGGTCGATCAATACTTTATGGTAATTGTTTCCATGGTAATTGCAACTATAATAATCCCCCTTTTCAGTATATGTATAAAAGCAAAAACAAAACAACTTGGGAAACACAGACTGTGCCTGCAACAGTGACAGCAGAACACACTCCTTTGTCTCAATCAAAAGAATTTAAAAATTTGTGCTTAATTAACCCAGCTGGAGTTCACAGTTTAGGTGAAGTTTTGTAGAGAATCTGAGGATGAGGATGCCAAGTCGGTTCTGCCCAGTGCTGGGCTCAATCCAATGCAGCCAAGTTCAGCAAGCCAAGAAAAATAAACTGGAGAGCCTTTGGGGCTGATTTCCCATGGTGTGAAGGAATAGCACGAGGCTCTGGGCATCACTGCTACCCTTCGGCGCTCCTTTCTTAACCTAGCACCCTGCTGACGTGGACAGGGGCAAGAGCGAGGCGGTGCCAGTCCAGAACATCAGGGACAAAAGAAACGGCAAAGAACGAACCAAAATAAATAATCACAGAGTTGCGGGGAGGAGGGTTTTATTTCTGCACTGGACCTGCATCCAACCTGATCATCCAGGCGACATGCAGAAATGCTGGGTATCACCCATGGGGCACCCTAGTCCTTTATCTTAGTCATTAACTTCCAGAAATTATAATTTAAATGTTCATTATCATTCAACTGAAACAAACAATAAAATAAAGCGACAATGCAAACTTCACACTTCACACGGGTCAGTATTTCAGCTCCAGTTAACAGTGAAAAGGCCCTCCAACATAGCCACGTAAAGTTAGATCTTCAGTAAAATTATTTTCTGGTTTTAAATTTTTGCAGAGAAAGAGATGTCACTCCCAAAGTAGTATTTCCACATAGTTAAATCTCAAAGCAGTAGGGTGAAGGTTACATCAGGTAAAACAAATTTCATCAATATAAAGATTAGCAATTAGCAGCTAGCTAAAAAGGAAATTACCTAGAATACTTAAGGAAAATACTCCCCCCAAATTAGGACCAATTTAGCAATTTCTGATAGCTTTCCATGTGAACCAAGGAGAGCAACAGTACAGAAATTAATTATGTTGATTATGTACTTGATTACAGTGGATTAAAAAGCATTATACAAGTGCTGTTCCCATGGCAGTGTGAACTGTGTCAGTGCTCGCTTCACAAACTTCTGCCATAAAAATGCAGCAGCTCTGAAACTCCAGGTTGGCTGGATCCTTCTCTACAAACAAAGAAACTGGTCAAATTTATTTTCTGGTTAAAAATCTAGAAAAATGGAAGATGGGGCACTCAGCTGAGCTCTCTGCTTTTGCTGTGCATCAGGTCCACTAATACAAGCGAAACCGGAATCATAGAATCATTAACGTTGGAAAACACCTCTAAGATCATCTAGTCCAACCATCAACCAAACACCACCATGTCTACTATACCATGACCCGAAGTGCCACGTCTACACATTTTTTGAACACCTCCAGGGATGGTGACTCCACCACCTCTCTGGACAGCCTGTTCCAATGCCTGACCACTCTTTCAGTAAAGAAATTTTTCCTAATATCTAATCTAAACCTCACCTGGCGCAACTTGAGGCCATTTCCTCTTGTCCTATCACTTGCTACTTGGGAGAAGAGACCAACACCCACCTCACCACAACCTCCTCTCAGGTAGTTGTAGAGAGCGATAAGGTGTCCCCTCAGCCTCCTCTTCTCCAGGCTAAACAACCCCAGGTCCCTCAGCTGCTCCTCATAAGACTTGTTCTCCAGACCCTGCACCAGCTTTGTTGCCCTTCTCTGGATAGCACCTCAATGTCCTTCTTGTACTGAGGGGCCCAAAACTGAACACAGTATTCGAGGTGCGGCCTCACCAGTGCTGAGTACAGGGGCATGATCACTTTCCTAGTCCTGCTGGCCACACTATTCCTGATACAAGCCAGGATGCTGTTGGCCTTCTTGGCTACGTGGGCACACTGCTGGCTCATGTTCAGTCAGCTATCAACCAGCACCCCCAGGTCCTTTTCTGCTGGGCAGCTTTCCAGCCACTCATCCCCAAGCCTGTAGCGTTGCATGGGGTTGTTGTGACCAAAGTGCAGGACCCAGCACTTGGCCTTGTTAAACCTCATACAATTGGCCTCGGCCCATCGATCCAGCCTGTCCAGATCCCTCTGTAGAGCCTTCCTACCCTCAAGCACATCAACACTCCCGCCCAATTTGGTGTCATCTGCAAACCTACTGAGGGTGCACTCAATCTCCTCGTCCAGATCGTTAATAAAGATATTAAACAAGGCTGGCCCCAAAACTGAGCCCTGGGGAACGCTGCTTGTGACCGGTCGCCAACTGGATTTAACTCCGTTCACCACAAATTTATATATAAAGCAGTCACCAGCTAAAGTTTACATTTGTTAGTGTGTGTTGGCGCATCTGCATTCGCAATGCCAATGGCTCTGAAAAGACCTCAGCCCATTGCTGTTAAGGAAGGATGGCACAGAAACCTGAGCCTAAAAAGTACATTTTAATTTTTTTTTTTAATCATGGAAAAAAGAAAAAGAAAAACCAAAGTATACTACGCAGGAAGAAGAGTAGAAAGGATCTATTTGTTTATGTAATATCCTACATTACACAAAATTCCCCTCATTAGCCCAGAGGTTTAAGCCCTACACTAACCTGAGCTCCTGCCAGGGACTACCTGGTGGCATCACCGGTGGCATCACCGGTGGCAGAGGTGGTGGGCAGCAGCAGCTCTCAGTTGTCAACCAGAGTGCAGAGGGACAGAAGGGAGCACTCAGACAACATTCACGTCCCCTCTGAACCACAAACTGCGCACAAATCACAGGCTAGCTATCTCTGACTGAAGCATGTTAGAAGAAAGTCAACAATATATCTGTATGAGCCAAACGAGCCTTCACTGCCACCTCTCCAAGCGTTGGTAGGTAGGTCCAAGGATGTGTTTGACCTGATGTGTCAAGCAGGGAGCCAGTTACTTTGCATTTTACATCACTTTAAAATGATGATGAATGTTTTAAATCAATAGCTAATCTGTAAAAATGCAAAGGCAAAGGAAACTTCACGGGGAAAAATCCTGAAGGCACACAAAGGGCTAATTCTGCTTTAACAACAGGTCACCTACTTCAGCAATAAAGTTACCAAGGAACCCCTGAAGACAAGGAACTGCCAAGTCCAATACATCAGCCAGCACTGTGTCACAGTGTAGCCTGCTGTAAGGGCTGACCCTTTTGAACTCTTCCTGCAATGTGCAGAACACAACATTCGGACCAAAAAAATTGTGGGCAGGAGGAAAATTGTAAGCCATTTTTGTGACTAGCTTCATGAACATTTTATGAGCCCTTCTCTTGAGACAATATACTAAAAATGGCACACAATTTGTTTTCTCAATTGCTTCTGTGACTGAGAGCCATTTTTCTGAAACAACTGCAACCTGGTTGTGGGTCAGGGTGGAAATATTTGAGTTGTTTGCCAGTTCAGTATTTTATACGTTTTATATATATATACACACACATATTCATATGCATATACATAGATATATATACACACACATATATATTTTTATATACATATGTATACACACTTATATAAAAAAGTACTTACCTGCTTACTAGCCTGTAAGTCTACTAACTTCTTTGGGAATTTCATCACACAGGCACAAAGAAGGAAACTACCAACTCCCATGGCTAGCAATTAGAAACTTTTCCATAAATGTAGGGAGTTTGTAAAAACGCAAAATATGAAAAGCAATGAAAACACATATTTCACACATATTACGAAAACATAAAACCCATATTTAACCAAGTACCTTCTAGTACTTGAATTCTTTATGGCAAAGCTCTTTTCAAAAGTCATTTAAATACTCTAGGAATTAGAATAAGACATTGAAGTTTAGTTCTTTTAGTGCCTGTGGGTCAGAATACAGAGACTGCATGAATCCTCAAAAATAAAGGTTTGAACAGGTTAAATATATAAAAACCACCATTAAAATACTGTGGCAATACCACTGTGGTATCTCCTACATTTGGAATGCATAGTGTACTAAAGGAGTCATACTAATTTACCCTGCTAATGGCCTGATCCTGCTCCCACTGATGTCATTGACTTTAATGACAGCAAAATTGTCCCTTAAACGTGTAATAAGACTCCTCTGTGCTATAGGGCTAAATAAACATGCAGGTGTCCTTCGCTGGTATCATTTAATTCTAAAATTAAATTCTTTGATTCTGAATTCTTAAAATCTAAATTAAAATTAACTCTTCTGCATTATTTATTTTAATGAAAAGTTCATTTTAAAAGCTTTAAAGAAACTCAGAAGTTTCTGCATCAAATCCAGAAAAGGGAAGCAAAAAACTGGAAACTTTTAGATGGCAAGCACTATTTCTTTGATGAGAAGAATCAGGACCTCGCTCCAGAAGAGAGAGGAGACAGCATGGCGGGGTGGAGATGCAACTTTGCTGTATGCAACCTGCCACCCAAAGGGGACATTTTTTGAAAGGTGGAAGCCAGGGAAAAACTACAGCTACGAATGACAAATAAAAATACCCAATGGGTCTGTTCTGTAACAAAAAAATACTTGGTATAGCTGTACGCTTCACTCCACTTCCAAATGCAATAAAAATAGCACAGTGTGATAGTTTTGTAACTGTGCTGGAAGCCCCATTGTTCCATTGTGATTGTTCCATTTTTACAAATTTACACAATCAAGTTACACTTAAAAAGCTGGCCAAGAAATGGTATGGTTTTTTATCTTAACGTGCTGATAGGGAAGATCTCCTGTAAAACTCCACTTCAATAACAGAGAATCTACCATGGCAAGCTATTTCAGTACGCCCTGTTTTATATTAACATTATCTTGTTCAGGTTCAGTTAGAGAGATGTTCCCCATGCTTTTTTTACTGAGAACCCTAATACTTTCAGCCCCACTTTGATAGCCCGAAACAATATTAAAAGAAAACCCCAAACAACCAAATTCTGAACTACATATGCTTGTCTTCCTAAAGTTCTCATTATTAAAGTGCATTTCTCTTCCTCCTCCTCAGGTAGCAGATGGAGTAGTACAAATCACACTTCAACATATCCTTAGGAAATAATCTGAATAAATATAGCTCATTTTTAAAGCTGTAGATACCAAAAATATGAGGGGAAATATGGCTGAATACATGTACCATACTGACAGCCATGCAGCAGTGAAAAAGTAATTTAAGAATTGATGATAAACAGCATACAGCTGTATATGCATATATAATAGTAATAAATACTTTTCTTACCCCACTGGAAAATCAGCCTTTGTGTGAAAATGGTCAGCACAATGATAGTGCATCATGTAGAGTAAGGTGAAAATTACTGACTCAAGTCATGGGAAATGCTCAACATCCTAAAATACACATTATATTTTAGTGAAGAGTTTGTCCTAGCTGAAAACCTAGACTGGAAATATACAACATTGATAGGAAAGAAGAGCAACTTCAAACCCAAGATGTTTCTCTAAAAGTTAAATATGAAGAACTGCTATATATTAGTGTACGTATCAGTGATTATATATTATATATTATAATATATATTATATATTATAATACTATATATAAGTTATTAGTCTAACATAGTAGCTAATCTAGTTATAACTAGACGATGTTGGCAGCTCAGAAAACTCTTGAGGTTTGGACTTGCTTCCCATGCTGATGACCAAGAAGTCACCAAGGCACTTCTGCCATTTCATGTCCTGCTGCTCAACACAAGGACCTCAAACACGTTCAAGTTGCACCGAGGATGTTCCTTACTCTAACAGCCTCCTGCTGGGTTGCAACAGGACTGGAAGTAATCGCTTCAGACAATAATACAGAATACAAATGCCAAGATGCATTAGGCTGACCCACAGAACAGAACCAATGCAGCAGCCACTTATTTTGCTCTTCAGAAAGTTGCTCGGTGACGTCATTCCTCCCATCATCTCTTCCTGCTTCCTCCTTGCAGTTCACCCTGAACACCACCTTCAGGATTTTGCAGAGTGTGAGGGAGTTGATGGAAAACTCATCATCAATGATTTCTCGTGAAGATAATTTATGGATAGAGGAAACTTCGATCTGAGGACACAGAACAAGAGCACTGGCAGTGCCTTTGATGTAGATGATCGACTGTTTTTGGCAATGCTGTCTTGGTTGTGCTGTTAGTTAAGGGATTTACATTTCTTCTCAGGTTGAAATGTCTTTTGCCAAATAAAATTTTGATTCCTTTTATGTCAATTATTTTGTGTTGAATATATTGACTCAAGTCTTTGTTGTGGGTGTTGTCAGGAGTGAAAAGTTTTTCTAGATCTCCTTCCTTTGAAGAATGTTTCAATAATAAGTATTAGCAAGCTAAAGATGAAGATGAGTCAGACCATCACTCAATGAAGAGGCAGCGAGAGGGACTTTGAACTATTGGAGATGATATGAAAGCCCGCAAGCGCGCTGGGAAAAACTTACCCAAATGCTTCTTTCAGCTGGGAGAATCACATCTGCAGCAGCCTCATGGAACATGGTATATAACTCCTTTATGATTTATTGGATTTTCTCAACATACATTCAATGGAAGAAAACGCACCTTTAGCTTCAAAGAGAGCATGCAAGTCATTACACAACCCTGAACTTACTACAAAAGTGATATCCAGTTTCTAGACTTGAAAAGCCCACAGGAACTAAAAGAAATCTTCATTTCCCTAGCACTTCTGCTGAATTTATTCCCTGAAGTCAAGTAAAATTTTCCTCAACTTCTCCAAGTAGTACAAAAAAAATCTGAAAATTATTCAAAACTTGTAGGTCATTTTTAATGCTAGAGACAAAAATACTTAACATCAACTTTACTATATGACAATTTATTTAAAGCAGGAAAGATCTCTATTAATAATATTTATCTATGAACATAAACAACTCATTCTTTTTGAAAAGCAGGTCAAGTGTCCAAAATAGCAATTAATCTTTCTGTTCATTGATTTTGTTAATTATCAGTAAACGTTCAATTTTTATGGGGAAAAAAAACATTCCTTGCGAGAGGGTTGCAGATCCTGCAAATCTCCAGGGAGGTAATGTCAGCCTGGAAGCGCACCTGGGATTCCCTTGTAATTATTTACCTTTCTTTCTCATGCCTTGTTGCATATGACCTCCTGTCAAACAACTCCATTACAAACGAAGAAGGATTTACTTTTCTAGCATTACAAAGGTACAAATTATAACTTCACTCTTTTCTCATATCACTCCAGGCAAAACTGAAACAGAACTGACAGGTCTTGGTATAAACAAAAAAACCCAAAAAAATTTCAATTGCAAGTGTAACAAACTCTATACACCAGCATACTAACATGCATGAAAGCCCTCAGGTGTAATCTCTGTACTTCCTGTTAGACTCTCCCAGGTGGAAAATACCACAACCGTGGCATGGAGGTGGCCAGGGAAGAAGAGGGGGAGTGTGCCTTCAGCCCTGCTCTGCCTTCACAGGCAAAGGCAGCACCTGGAGAGCGCAATGCCCCACTTTGTCATAAGCAGAGGGATTTCACACTGGTGTCTCTTGCATGGTGTAACTCAGGGAGGACCATGCCTTTGGATGCTCTTTCGGAGCTTAGTGTTTCTACCCCCTTCCCAGCTTTTAGACACAAAACCTGCTGCAGTATAAAACACTGACATGATGGGGAAGGAGGAGGTACGTCAGGCTGGCAGCGCCCAAGCCCAGTGCAGGCAGCTGCAGCCAGTACCGGCGCCTGACGTCAGCCTCGCTGACCCCCTGCCCTGCTTTGTCTCCCTCTGTCCTCGCTCCTCCTCCAGCCTCCATCCCTTTTGTCCTTCCCTTCATCGCGTTTCCCTCTTCACTGGCATTACTTCATCCCTTTCTTTTACCTTTAGGCTGTTTTTACATCTGCTGCCCTCCCTTCCCCAGTGTTTTTATTTACAGGTTCACTCTGGGTTCAACATGGCCATAAAAATCACTTTAATAGCATTTCTAGCGCACTAATGCTTCTCCATTACAGCACAGCCAGCTCTGGCTTTCGGCAGTTTTGTTCAGTTGAGGGTAGGACCAACTAAGTGCAAGGTTGCTGAATCAGCAGAGTTGCCACTCAAAGCAATGCTGAGAGGAAACCTGCCCAGTCCCCATCCCACCACCCTCCTCTCCCACCAGCCCTGTGCAAGCACCGGGCAGCACTCGGAGGAGCCTGCTCATGCCTGTAATGCACAATGTTTCTTGGCAAGTAAAAGAATCCCCTTTCTGAAAACTAAAATGATTCCTCGAGCCTGTGGATTGGTCTGCAATTCCACTCTTAATTCTTAGCATGTTTTTTAAAAAGCCAGAAAGTAGCTGAGAGTGGATAGTTAATCTAAATGTAAATGAACAGTATGCATATGGTATCATTCTGCTAAGGACCCTCGCACGGAAAAGCGGAGCTGCTTCAGCTTTGTTCCACAAATGTTCCAACTGCTATTTTCACGGGATGACGTCCTTAGTGTCATGGTTACAACAATGCCGCATAAAGCATCGCCCTCGCCTCTCCCCGCTGATATAACAGCTCGCTGGGAACAGCTGAGCCGCCGCCACCTCCCTTCCTCCTCTGTGCCAACCGGGGCTGACCCCCTGCCTGTGGGGCAAACACCCGCATCCAGGCAGCTCGGAGGGATGCTACGAGAAGTGCGGGGGGTCTGCAGCCGGTTGTTGTTTTAACGGCACAGGCAGGAATCGAAGGTAAATTTGCACCAAGCACTGTTGCTCAGTACAGGATTATTTAACAACAGGATGTACTGGTACACAACCCTCATTTCCTCATTATATTTTAATGGTCTTTGTTTATTAAAAAAGTTAGTCAGCACTTGTGAAGGCTCCTTAGCTGACTCCGAGCTGTGCTTATTATTCTGTAATTTTGCAATGTCCCTATTTCACACAACAAAGAACAAGAAAGCAATATTCCTGGCTGTATGGACACTCAGTAATCTCTGTAAGATCTAGGAGAGGTCTTTGAACCTTTCTTCCTGAGAGGTGTAATTTAAGCCTGTTCTACATACTATTTTTCCCCATTTACAAATACAAAGCAACTAGTTTTTCATCTTGCCAAAACATTACCAAGCTTAATAACCAAATAACGGATTCTGAGTACAGATAAGTAAACCTTATTCAGGCAGAAATGTCATCAGCTGGGCTTCACAGTATTTCCCCCGTCCCCCCCATATTTGCTTTTATCCTGACTCTGTTATATGCAATTTTAAATCTTCATTTGAATTTCAAAAAATATCTCCTTTTCTGTTACCTGTTGGTCCTTCTGAGAACAAGATTACTCTGGTCAATCTTTCTCTTATTATGCAATTTTCTCATTTCTAACATTACTGAATACTACTGTAATTTTACTATTATCTGTTTTCAAATCAGAATTGAAGAAGAGATTGGTTTGGGGTGGGTTGTTTTTTGGGGGTTATTTCTGAGTTAATGACTCCCACCCGTGTCTTTCATGGTAGAAGGCAATAATTAAATTGCAGAATTTCAAACACTTTCTTGACATAATGGTTGCTTTCCCATTATCAGACTACCATTTTTCCCTCCACCACTATTCTTAAAATGATGAGCAACTGACAGCCATTAAATGTCAGTGCAGAAAACTGGCAGATCGATGGCGAATGACTTGTGACTGAATACACTTCAGTAAGTCTGGCCACCCCCTCTGACACAGTATCAACATAGTTAAAAGCAATTATTTTTTAAATAAGTTTGAAAAGGGCAAAACCCACACCAGTTTGTTTTCTGCTGGCTTTTGCCTTTTCCCCCCTTCATTTGTTTTTTTTAATCAATCAGCAGCTGAATGCACGTTAGTGTTCAAAGATGCCCATTCTTTAGCATGATAGCCCAAAGAAAAACCCCTCAATTTCTGTTAAAATCTGCTTGCATTTCAAAGTTTCAGACAGCCATCAGAACTTGACATACTTGAAGTACATCATGAGATCCTTTGAGTCCTACTGAATTATGGGTGCAAGGCGAGCAAGGACAGCCTCGCTGGAGGGAGGAGGTTCCAAAAACAGCAAGACTGGCTCGCCTGGTCATTGTTGCAACACTGCTGGGCTTTGCTCCTACCTGCAAATATGATTAATGAAATACACAGGTATGTTTACTTCACTTGAAAGTTTTCCAAGATTTTTTAATAACTTTTTTCTTTCTTGATTTCCTCTCATGTTTTCTTTATCAGTAAATCAGTGTATGCATTGAGGAAAGTAAGACTGTCTCCTGAAATAAAACCAAGGAAGAAGTCAGATTCATCGAAGACAAAACATCCTAACATTGCTACAGCATCCACATTCCTCACTCTAAACCTTAGCAGTTACTACAAAAACATATTTTAAGATTCCAGCAGGATCAGATACTATGCAAGGAGAATACCTGCCAGAAATTAATGCTGTTAGACTTTAAGTCTTACCACAAGGTACAATCTACTGATTTCTGATGATTAAAGAGGAGTAACTCCCGCTGCTTTCAGTGTTTGAACAACTTCTGGCATTTGACAAAGTGACTTGAAAGTCCGAGCACGCAAACACATCAAACTGCAAGACAGAATGGAAATTTCCACCTCAAGAAATACTTTTCAAAAAGATAATTATTTTATTGGTAGGCATTTATTTTCCTTTATTAGCCTCTGCTGATTCCAGTCCCCCAACTAGAACAATGTTTTCTCTGTAAGCACTACCCACCTTGGGATAACTCAACAGAGAATGCAGTGTTTATTTCTTACAGCATTTGCATCTTAACAGTACCTGGGTGCTGGCACCTCATTTCATGTGTGTATAACCACAGAACACAGCAAAGGCACAGGAATCCAAATTTTCAGCATGCCTCTCACTGCTTATTCGACCCCACTCCATCCTCTTTCTTATTTTAGCCAAGTTTCAGTACCTTGCAACTTCTCGCTAAACTTTCACTGTCCCAGAGTACCTCAGACGCCTCTGGTTTATTTACAGCTGCAGACCTCAACACTGCCTGCCTCTGTTGTGATCATGGTTTCCACATTCTCTTCACAGTAACAACGGCAGCCTTAATTTCTTTGTCAAGATATGTACAATTTAAAGCCATTCGAGTTTTCATTTAAATGTCTCATAAAACTATTCTAAAGCTTGAGGGAGGTGAAAAGAAAAGGAAAAATGCTGTTTCAACTTAAATATCACAAGGGCACAAAATGTATATATTTAAAGGTCAAAACTCCCAATGCTCTCTCTTCTAAAGCACTACAAACAACACTAAAAATCTATTTTTCTGTGTATGTGGTTTTAGGTGTCTTAAGCGTTCTCCCTACACCTATGGTAAGAATTATTGCTTAATGAAGAAGGGGACATTCAGAAATTGCTCCCAATAGAGAATCCAATTCAATGAAAAGGAAAAAAACCATAATTCATTCTCCAAAACAAATAAATACCCTGAATTAGTTCTCATTATTGCTAACCCACAGAAATATGCAATCATTTGCTATTGTTCTTGATTTGTTTGCATTAAACTTTACTACATATGCAGACAACAGGATCCTGCCAATCTGAAAATTATATAATTTGTTTAAAAATAAGGATCTCCATTCACAACCAGCAAAGACATAACGACAGACCACAGCATAAAGGGTTCTCATTACTGGGACAGCAATTTGATAGCATTCAATGACTCTTCGGAGCAAAGCAGAATCTCCCAGGAACAGGACAGAATTCACTCCATTTATAAATTCATTAGGTCATCTTATCATGAACATGAAATAAGAAGGTTAATTGTACTGAAGTACTACCCACTGCAGAGAAGATGGATTATTTGACGCTCATTAGTCTGTCCCCTGTGCTGTGCTGACGTACTTAGGGAAACCACTGGAGCTGGTAATGACATAAGGGGGCACCTTTGCTTTGTAGAGATGCATCTCCTTTCCCCTTGACTGCAGGGACCTGAACCCCACGCAAGACTTCTTTATTAAGATCACACCCACCAAACGCTGCATTGCCAAGGGTAAGTACACTCTCATGGCAGCCCTTTCCACCAGGTGGCCCTGTAATTGGAGGTCTATACTATATTAACTATACCATATCCTTACAATTCTCCATAATATAAATAACATTTAGAGGCTTGTAAGAAGAGATGCTGACAGCTAAAAGAAATAATCTTTGTTTTAATCCTTGAAAATGTTAGGTAACTTTCACAGCATACTTAATTAATAAAAAAATACATATAATTTCTTAGTTAAAATTGCATAACTTTATCTTACTGAACAAAATCCTAGGTGAGGGAACATACAACATGTCACATGAAGCAAAGCAGCTACTAACCTAAGTGACAGAAAATAATGTTCATAATAAAATATGTAAAACACAAGTGTCACTGATACAAAAGAAGGATGGCTTGACTGGGGTTCACAGTACCAGGTCTACTAAATTAAAAATAAACCAATCAAGAAATACACTACTGAGGCTGGTACCTAAGTGGTTACACTCATCCAGGCTGCCAAGTGCCACGCAAGATGCATTATAAGCAAAATAAAAGCTTATTAAGGATATAATGTTGCTGTATTTCAAACCCTGGGTAGGTATATCCAATTCTGTCCAGAACAGCTGGCATCGGAGTAAGGGATTATCCGCAAAATTATAATTAACCTTGTATAAAGTGTTCCTGGCTAACATAAAGAGCTGCCTTTTATTCTATTCTGTAAGACAAGAAGAGACCCAGGAATTAGATTAACGATACAAAGACTTATAATTTAGTCACAAAGACAACTATGAAACGAAATCCTGCCCATTAAAATCTTGGTGGTTTTTGACATCAGAAGGTTGGACTTTCAGCCCTAAGTCCCTAACCAACTGCACATTCTCTGAAACAACAACAGTGAAAAAAAGAATGAAAAAAAATTATCTTCTGTTATGGATGGTAAACAGAATATAAATGCATATTATTCAGCTTCTCAATGAGATTATATAGAAACAGCCACTGCACTCTTAACAGTATTTTCATCTCTACACTCAGATGCGAATGAGATTTGGGGATAGAGGCAATAACTGAAATCATTCAGCAATAATGAAAATAGGTGAAAACTCCTGTGGGAGAGTTGTACCATTTGCCAGTTTCTCAACCCAATTAAAAATGTGTATTTAAATAATAATTATCAGGATTTCACAGGACACCATTTAAATAATTTGAATAAAGCAATTTCATTCTCACTAAAGTGCTAGACAAGACAGAGTTACCAAAGATTTTTTTTTTTTTTTAAATCATTCCTGTCACATAAACAACCTGGATGTAATTTAGGGGGCACAAGACTATTAGGAAGATTTCATCTTTGGGGGATCTTTTTTTGGTTTTGTTTTTTTTTGTTTGTTTGTTTGGTTTGGTTTGTTTTTTTTAATAATGGTACATGCTATGCTCTACATTAACAATAGCATCCCTTTCATGCCTCATCACTCTGTGGCTTTTCCTCCTCTCTATATGCCTTCTACAGACACATATAGTGACAAGCATTTCAATGCATACCAGCTTCCACCAGACTCTCTGCTCCTCGTCACCCTTACTGACCCAATTTAAAGGTGGTAGCATCAGCCACAAAATATGGACTGTATTGTTTCCATGGTCCCCTGATGAACTGCCATAGTAACCAGGTAGTAGTGGATTTGTAGCCCACTACCTCACCTTATTTTTATTTCAGTTATTATTCTTGAGGTGAGAGTATAAAGGTAATTCACAACACTGGTTTCCACATTCTGGATCATGCAAAAAAACCTTCATGTTAATTGTAAGCAAGGAAAAAGAAATATGAATGATGGACACCACCATGCAAGGCACATGGATACTCACTGACCCCACTTGGAGAAACAGGTGCCATGGTTTCTATCACTACTGCTTGAAGCAGAAGATAAACGTACCTTCTGCTGGAAGGGACCACGATCAACGTCCAACAATCGATGTCACCAGGTGTATGCCCACATTCCTGTTCTTGTTCACACCAGAAACTGACTTCTGAAACAACTCTCCCAGCTGTCCCCATTAACAGTACTTTTGTTGCAATCTGGGGCAGTCTTGAGGTACACAAACTGGAGCTTCTCAGGTGGCAACTGAACTGGAAAGTGCACCCCAGATGCAGCCAGGGCTCTCCAGCGCCTAACAGGCACTCAGTTTATGGAACCAGCCCAAACTAAAACCTTGAGGACAAATGTCTGTGGACACTGGTTCCTCACCACTGTTCCCCTCTCCAGATTTGCTTTTATTGAGCCTCCTATTAAGCGTTCTTTGCTAACATGGACAAAACTTAACTGTATCAACAATAGCTTTTCCTATAGTCATCAAGGTGGCAGACCTTAAAGACCAAATTAAGTCAGTCTGTGTACCTCTGCCTGTTGCAGAAGAATAATATTTTTTCTCATGGAAAACCTAAAAAGCTGGTAACAGTTTCACTACTGTTAGTCCACAGCAGATGTTGCACTGTCTCGTTCAAGTATGCCTTTTTTTTTCCCCTCTCTAATTAAGGATCTACACTTAAAAAAAAATTCACAGATCATCTCCTTCCTCTGGAGAGAGGACTTCGGTCTCATCAGGGAGAGGGGACACACACCATGGAGGGGCTGCTAATCAAATCCAGCTTTTCCAACAATATAGATGATAAATATTTGGAGAAGGGAGGCAGGAGAGATGACAGCAGCACTTCTACGTAAAAAGAGGAAAAAAACGAACAAATAAAATGAGCCCACTGAAGAGACCTGGAGGATTTGAGATTTGCATGGTGTGCCCTGAAGCTCAATAAATCTGCCCAGGGAACAGTCACATTGAGGATGGGAAGGTTATCCTGGTAACATCTCCGACACGTCTAACACCACCACAGCGTGACTGTAGGGGCGACTAAGATGGGATGCATGACTTGCACTGTCTTACATAACTGCAATCATCAATCTTTCCAGCAATTATTTTCCACTCTGTTCTATAGTTCAAAACACCAGATACATATGTAAGGTGACTTACGTCTTCACAGTGAGTACGGAGGGATATACTTTAATTACAATTACTAACAAGCCACTGTACTTGTACTTCAGTTACCCAGTACACAGGGTAACTGAAAGACCAGCAGTGCGTCCAACAGAGAGATTTTTAAGGAAAAGAGCTTCGGTAAAAGCAGTAATGGGAATGCTACAATCCTCCTTTTTCATTGCATTATATACCCTTGCCAGCTGCTTTTCAGTGCAGATACAGCCTTTATACCTTACAGTCATTTGTACCAACATACACCAAATAGGCAAAAGGTGGGAGGCTTAGTACGATGACTTACAGTGGAGAACATCGTTACACAGCAGTAGCATTATCAGGTATCTAGTTTCTCTTATTCTTATGTAGTAGAATGAGATTTGTACTCACCTGCATGCCTGCATAGAAAAGGGACTTTAAGTAGACAAATGAGTAGTATTTTTTAAGATAAATGTTCTTTTATGTTCACTCCCATTATTTTACCATACACCTTACATTGTCACAGAAGATCTCTTTCAGTGATGTCACAGAAGTTCCCTTGAATATCTAACATACCTCTTTTATGAACAAAAAGACATCTCTGTGAAGGATTTCAAGAAGTCATCTGGTCTCTTCCCACAGTCCAAAGTAGGTTCAACTAAACCCAAAACTTTCCAGATGCATTCAACAAACAATTCAGGTCTTCCAGCGATGAAGACCTTACAGCTTGCCCAGGCAATGGAGTTCAGTTCTTCATCATCCTTCCACCAAAGCTTGTCTGAATGCCTATACCCTGATAATCTCCCTTGCTGCAGGACTTGCTAATTATCTCTTACCCTATCTGCAGCAGTCATGGAAAGAAGAATCCTTCTCCTGAAACTTTTTATGTAACTAAAAGAAAGTAACTGACTCTAGAGTAAATAACACCAATTTTTAATCTTTCCTGATAGGCAATGTTTGCTATTTCTGCCATTTTCTTCCAGATTCTCTCAAATTCTTCTTTTTGAAGAGAGGTCCCTGAACTGCACACAATCCTGCAGCTATAACGTCACTACTTGCAGTAGGGCAGAGTATCTCATAACCGCCTCATTTTCTCAGAACAGTAATATTATTGAGCATTGTGTCCAAAGCCTGAAAAAAACATCAGTTGTTACTCAACTTTCAGTCCGACAATATTGCATTTAGTCATCTCCAGACCACTAGGATGACTGGCAGAAATGCAACTCTTTGCTTTGTTGCTATTCTATATATAGATTAAAAACAACCACAAAAGCCAACGCCTTTTTGATGAATACCTTACCTTGCTTCTTGCTGTCTACCACACTTTTTCACAGTAAAATTCTGTTAACATCTCATAAAAGTAACATGTGAAAATGCAAGTGGTTTGCTCCAAGAATGTTTCCCCAGGCTTCTCTAATGTTATATTTGCTTTTCTGGACATAGAGATTACAAGCAAAAATATTGCTCAGCCAGCCAAACAGAGATAGGTGTTGCAAGAACAAGAAAATTATTATTGTAACAGATTACTATGCACAAAACAATATGCTTCTAGTGCTGTAGGCAAAAGTATCTATCCACTCTGTTGGCCTAGTATCAGTAATTCAATATTAAAGTAGCTCAGCTTTTCAGCAAAAGTACAGGCTTTTCAGTGGAAGTATTCTTCAAGTGTGATGTCTATACACAGACCTGACATGCAGATCATAACCATGAAATTGGTTAAAAATATTCTAAAATTAATTTAACAATTATAGTTGAGAAGATGTATATGGATTAATGAATTACAATTTGTCTAATGAATATTTTCTCAAGTAAACAAGCTGCAACACGAGTACATGCTATTGTGATTGCTTATTCTGTGGCGCTGAAATTCCTACAAGAATGCAATGGTGAATCATCTGAGCAGTCATACTTCTCAAAGGGAAAAAATCATCCATGAATACATTTAAATTAAAAAAAAAAATCTCTCGTGACTCTCTGCTTCCAGAATGCCCCACCACTTTGGGGTGGGCAATGGAGGCTCATCAGGATTTATCAGAGTTTCCCCTTCTTCCTTTGCCAGAGAAGGTGACATTGGGTGTTCCACACAATCAGCTTCACCCAGCAAGAGAGCAGCCAGTTCTGCAGAGTGCTGCATCAAGACAAGTCTTTCCTCACCTGACTGGTATCTGCAAATACTGCAGTCCCAAGGCAGCCATGAAAAACAACAACTGGATGGTCACTCCACCAAGGAGGGACAAAGAGGAAATCCTCTACACTGGGTATCAGTCAGCGGCCAAGACGAGGTAGAAGTCTCCAATACACTGTACCCACATCTCCTCCCTCTCTTTTCTCATCATGTATGGTGAATTAATTTACACTGGAGCCTGGTGGAAATTGCTAATTGTGGTTATGCCAAAGTGAGCTTCAACCAAATCTTTTTTCCATGGTTTTGACTGGAGGTCAACAAACTAGGTACACTTGATGCCCATAAATCCTGACCACAACATTCACTAAACCAAGTCACACAGATATGAATAATTTGTATCTGCAGTATGTATTAATTCCATTAGTGAAAAACTACTAAAATTCAGAAAAGAATTTATGGGATGACTATGAACCTCTGAAAGAAAAAACATACAAATGAAATACATCGTGGAAACTGCATGTTACCTCTCATGCTGTGTTGTATTAAAAGCATACCAATAGGCACTGAAAACAACCCTAGCAAAACGAGGCAGCAGTTTGGCTAATTTGTGTTGGAAGCAGAACAAAGAATTGTGGTTTATGGTGCAACCTTCTGTTTTTCAGCCGCATTTTTACCAGAGATCATCAAATGTCCACAATCATACATCAACTCAAATTTTGGACTGGCTAAATTTCTAATTCTTATTTCAACAAGAAAACGGAAACAATTTTCACTTTTACTCCACCTGGACACTCCATCAATATTTTCAGCCCTTAAAAGTCTATGCACTAACTGAAGGACTACTTACACTGAAAAGCAAATTGTTTTCCAAAACTCATAAAATCCAGCTTCCCAAAATCCAGTGGTGCTCTGTCAGGGACTGCGGTTTTTAACAGTGGTTGTTTTATACACAGATATTTTGAGAATGGAGAAACGAAGTATACATGCTGTACTACTTAACAGCATGATCCACAGTACAATAGATAGCTTATTAAGGGACAAAAGACCAATTAAAAATAGTAGATGAACCTAAACAGCAATTGGTGTAACTACTGGATTCTGTCTACTACTGCTTCAATCCCAGCATGGTGCCCTGCAATACCTGGCAATAAAAAAGAAAAAAAAAACACACACAAAAAAAAACCCTAGGATGAATTCAGATTAAAAAAAAAGTAAATTTAATCTCTTCTCATGGATCTGATTTGTACTTTGGGATAATCTCTTGGTGACAGCCAAATGAAACCTTCAGTGCAGGAGAAGGGGATGGATGAGGAGACAATGTGTATTGCTCAGCTACTCCCCGCAGGACCGTTTCCTGCTCTTCAAAGAGCCTCCCCATAACACAGCTTCCCGAGCCCCCTGTCCAACACACTGGGACTTAAACATTCCTGGAAAACATATGCGGTGCTGGTGCATCGGGAACAGCAGAGACTTCAATACCGTAAATATATCAACAGACCCTAGAAATGACATGACAGATCTGGAATCACGATGTACGAAGTGGTGGAAGATTGGTCGACAGTAAAGCGCCTTGCGAAACATTAGCATTATCACCGAGGAAGAATTAAGGCTGATCAGGCAGAAATTACATTTCCTTATGTAGGTGGCAACATATGGGAGCTGCCAAAACACATGCTCCTGCAGATGCACATGTCCCAGCGCAACACTGCCTCTCACATTCTGGGACCTACCCTGGCTACAGGAGAATTTGTACATTAATTACTGTAACCTTAAAAATGATGTTGCAGCAGAGTACCTGGGGTCTCTCACGGCGCCTGGCAGAGCCAGCTCACAGTGAAGGAAAGCCTGCATTTCATCGCAGCAGCACAAGTGGTCTGATGGGGAGCAGTTAACACTGCTGGGGCTGATGTGGAGGTGAGGGCAGCAAGCAGGGGGCAGAGGTAGAGAGAAGGGTGTTTCTCACTTCCATCTTCTGGCATAGCACACACAAGAACCTCATCTCTTCCAGCACATGGCACAGAGCAGACCTTTGTCCTGCTGCTGGTGGCAGGGACTGTCCTGTACCTCCACACCCCAAGCTCTCCAGGGGGAGTACTGGGGAAGGGCAGCCCTGTGCAGCTCCTCTCCATCCCCTGAGTTGGCAGCACAGCAAGCAAGCTGCTGCCCTCTTCCCACTGCCCCTGTGGGTAGCTGCTTGTTTTGCCTTGAGATAGCTCCATGCCTGGTACCCTCGCAGCCCCTCCAGTTGACAGGGAGCTCCGTGCTCCAGCAGCCACACACCTCCTTCGCATGGCTGATGACAGGCTGCTTCCTCAGACAGACAGACAGATGGCATGGTGAGGGGCTCTTCTGGAAAACAGGACTCTGACACACTGCACAGGAGGGGCTCTCTCAGGCTAGAGAAGCAGAAGCAGTGCTGCTTCCAAATTAAAGTAGTAAATGTGACACATCATGTACATCACTTCTCCTGGCTCTTTCCTCCTGCCATTGGCTTGTCTCCCCTGACCTATGTCCCTCTAGACACAGAGCTCATCTGCTGCTAGCACCCACTCCTCACTGAGCATCCAGAGTGACTAAAGGTCTTACTTCCAGTCTCCAAGGCCCTGAAATTATCCAAGCCCCACAAGTATCAAAGCATGAACCTGAGTGATAATTCTCCTCCTCAGACCCGACCACCAAGATGTTCACCGACCATGCTTCAAGCTGCGAGATGAAGTCCCAAGGGAGCAAAGAGCCACTTCCCTTCCTGCTGCTCTCCATCAGCAGTGCAAACCAATGCCACTGCTTCCCATTAGGACACGAGGGACAAAACAACACAGCCTTGCCCTATGCAGGCTGGCATTCACATACAATGACTTTAACTATAGCAAATCAAAAGACACAGGTGAAGAGTAAGGAGAACCACTATCTGGATGCTGGTAAGGCACTTTCTGTACAAACAACAACTCAGAAACATTCAGCACAGAAAATTCCTCTTGGTCTGTCCTCAGAAGACTTAAACTTGATGACCTGGAGATTAATCTTCTGCATATAATGTAAATCCAAGTATAGCAGCAGGAGGCCCACACATGTCACACCAATCAAAACGGCTCAACCCAACCAGTTCAGGAAAGGATTACTGGAGTGGAATGAAAAAATTGTTTTAAAAGCTAAATAATCTAGCCAGTATCTTAAAAATAAAGATATGAAGATGTCCCCCATGTTTCTAAAAATTAAATGCAAGATTAGAAACGTGAAGTCAATATATTCCACCTCAGCTTGAATGCTGATTCATACACTCTCTACAAGGTACAGATTGCTAAAAGCAGGAACAAAAAATAGATGCTACAGCTGATTAAAACCTCAGCTAAACAAATTGTCTACAGGAAAATGCATTAGCCCGAGAGATGCAAGAACAGCAGAACACTCAAACGAAATTGGATTCTTTAGATCGTATGTCTAAAACATTAGAAATTCCCTTGTTTATCAATAATAATTAGTACGACAGGGATACTCCAGGCATAGAAAAATAAATGCAATGCTGACACCTGAAATGACAGTCTGTGCTATGGAGAAACTAGATAGGTTTGCAAGGAAATAGAAAACAAGCATAAAAGGCCTTGTGGGATTAGTATAAGGAAAAACTAAAATAAGAAAACAGTCATCTTTTAGGCATGTTATAGCTAATATAGTTATGCTGACTGTCAACATTTGTTTCCAGGTATTAATACAAGAAGGAAAAAACATATTAGAGTGGTAAAAGATAAAAGCATTGCTAGGAATAATGGGATGAAATGCAGAATAAAAGTGTAGGCTATTAGAAGAAGCTTCTAGACCACAATATTTACTAAATACGAATAGTCTGTCAAGTAGCTGAAGCTCTGACAGTAAGGACAATTTATTCCAGACCCGTAGGAATACTGATCCGTGTACTCCACAGCTGAGCAGGTTATCAGAACAAGAAACCACACACCTTTTGGGCATGATCTGTGCTGGATGAGGAGTTCCTCTTGCCCTGTAGACTGCGAGCACACAGTATGCTCAGTGCATCGTCAGAGTATCGTTTAGCTTGTGTGGAATAGAATGCTCAATAGCAAACAGATGATCATTGGGTGATCATTACAAAATACAATTAAACATGGGCTAGACATTCAAAAATACAATAAATAAATTTTATTATGCTAAATCCTTCAGTATTTATTCTGCTCGTGTGTTCTGTAAACTAAGGGAACTCCTCATTAGTTAGGATTCACAGACCTTGGGGGTGAGGGGAAGAAAGACCTCATTAGTGGCATGGCTAAACAAATAACTCTGAGTTACTTCATAGCTTGTCAATTCTTTTATTTGTACTATATCTGTGCATCCTATTTAACATAAATACCAGAAGTTTCTCACTTTACTCAAAGTGAAGTCACAGGGAGCTCTGCAGCTCATAAGAATCAAACTCAACCACAAATACCTATTATAGCAAACACCTCTGAAATTTGAGGAGTCCAAAACCTAACCCATGATGAATCTCCAATTTTATAATTGTGGCAGTAAGCCAAAAAACCTAAAACCAAATAACTCCCCCCAAAATTATATTCTTCAGCTATACAACATGGTTAGTTGAATACCTTTGTCACAAGGGTTGACAACATGAATTAATCAAAACTAACAAATAGCTGCAAACACTTGTACCCAGTAGTCTTCCATCTGAACACTGCAGCAAAGGCTTCTCTTCAGTATGCGACCTTATATCACACTTATACTTATTAAGCACTAAGAAGTTTCTAATCTTGGTTATTCTTTTCAGTTGAGTCATTACTAGAATATTTTATTGCCTTCCTGAAATGATTAGCAGTAGTGACCTTTTCAAAATTTGGATCTTTTCTGCATGCTAAGTAATACCACAATGGCTTAATTTAAACTACAGCACAAAAGCAATCTACCTAAATAATCTCTGTCAACAATTAATTTAACATTAAGAAAGTCAAATAAAAATGCGTAGTCAGTAGCAGTTCTGGTTTTAATTCATTTGCTCTTTTTAATATCCTGCTCAAGGCAAGAATTATTGGTGACAAAACCAGTCACAGTTATCACGTCAATTTAACTTCAGTGCACGAAGCCAAACTCACTTCAACTGCAAGAAGCTGTAGAGACCAATTTTTCAACATCACAAAATTCTCACCATTAGAATTTCCTGGTTCCTAGATCCTAAGAGACTCAGGAAGACCTATGAAAGACCAGATCACCATAAAAACCAAACACATCTCTATCGCCTCTTATAAACAAACAAATAAATAAATAAAACTGTATCCCAAAACCACAACTGTACCAGCTCATATCCACAGAAAAGTTACTTGAAGGAGATGTCTGCCACGAGAAGAAGGCTGACTGAAGGGTACTGAACAGCTCTGAAACTTTAAGTGATCATTGCTATCTCTTCTCACTCAGACAAAATTACCTGTAATTTTTGTGAACAGGCATATCTACTCAATTGCTACAAGCCACAGGGTTCCCAACTCAGGGCCTTTATGTCAAATGGGGAATATCAGATAATTGCCTACACTAGGGTCACACTGAAATGAAAAATAAAAAGTTATTTCCAATTGCAACATACTGCTGTTTTTAGAGATTTCCATATTACTTTAAACCCAAAATGCCTTCAAAATGCGTCTACTTGGAAAGTTCTGTAAGTCTCTGAAATTCTTTATTTGGCTTTGAAATCCAAAATTTAAATTTCTGAAAATGTAGATCAAGAGATCCAGGATGAAAATAGGCCATTTGCAGCTCTGAAAAGCATTTCTGTTAATGTCTGCTGTTCTTGGTGGAGGCAAAGCATTCTTGAACATTAACATCTCTGGTTTCATTCTTGTCCCTATTTGAGATTCACTTTTATCTCTCCTATCTCTTTTTAACCTTTATTTGTGGTAATTGTTTTTGTTAAGTCTTGTTAATTAAGACTGCAAGCTCATCAGGGGAACATCCTCCCCTTTGTTTTCCAGTTCCATATCATCCTGGCAGAAGTACAGCATCAAAAATGCATCACATACTTGGTTCAGCAAAACCATTTCACTGAATTGCAGAGTATAGACATTAAGGTCCTGAAGTTCACCTGTGTGCTTATATCAAAATGCTTCTGCTCATATAACTTAGTGTTTTATTAATAAAATAAGCTTACTGCTTCTGGTGAGAGATTTTAGTATTGACTATTAAAAAAAAAAATAAAATCTATCAGAATTAAATCATTCCCTCTTCCAACCAAGAGCTCATTCCCTTCAAAGATTCACAGGCTTATCACAGCATCCCCTCCTACCACACTAACATCCCAGTTTGGTCATTGTTTAGCTAAATGCTGTGTATTTATTCTCTTTGTCTAAGGCCCTGAAAATTGGCTTTTAGTCTATATGACAGGGTTCATAAATTAGTGACCCTGAATGATTCATTAGATATTTAACCAAATGCTCTACCAAAACCCCCAGTTGCTGTAAATCTAACAAAAATACATTATATAGTCTATTTTTCTCTATATAGCACTAAATACTACATTTTTTTCAAAAGATTCCTTCAAGGCATCACTAGCTTTTACCTTAAGTGATACCACAATAAAAAGCAGATTTAATAATCTGTTTGTTTCTTATCTGCCCTTTCCTTGAACCATTAATATAAGTGAAAGCAAAAATGTAACTCAGCTTGTTATCTTTGCAAAATCAAATACACTAGACGGGGTATTATTTGCCTCGGGCAATGCCATTTCAAGTTTGCATCACTACTACCCAGGACCATTCAGTTTACAAAGAAAAAAATTTGGATTTGACAATGACTGCTGTCACTCATTTACAACGAGCAATTGCTCTTTCACCAAAGAAATCAGCGTCCACCCCAGTACATCTGAATGAACAAACCTGTGGTGTTTATTACATAGGAAATATTTTCCCTACAGCCTTGAAATAATTTGAATTTATTTCTCTTTACCTTCATAACACATTAACAAGAGAAATCAGAGATTAAACAAGACCTTTCTTATGAAAGCAATTTTATCTTTAACAACTTGGAAATTAGATTTGTAACAATGAAATACAGTGTTTGTTTGGATGAGAATCACTAAATAAAAAAAACAGCCAAACAACTAAATGCCTGGGACTTAAACCTCCAGGTTGACTGCTCCAATTGCCATCAGCTTTGGGGGCGAGTTGCTCTCCTGTTGAGAGCATTTTCGAATGTCTAGTCACTTATCTCAGAGACAACTTCAAAACTTAATGCTATGTTCCTGGTTTTGCAAATTTTGACCAATATGACTGATAAATTGCATTGCTTGAAGATCTGTGAATATTTGCCTTACGTTGTCATGCACACAACTTTAAATGAGTTTTTAAAATGTCAGCCCTATATATTTTTGAGCTCGCTTCCATGCTCATTATTTACACAGTTAATAATGCAACCCTCAGTATTGTGCTTGACCATCTCCTGCCATGTTCTCTTGCTTCATCTCCCATCCCTTCAGCACAGAAGCAAGATCATAGTTTCTCAATTTTAATGTTGAGATTTACCTAACAAGAGAGAATAAGTCAGATAACAGAAAGAGTGAGTAAAAAGCCAGGTCTGATATTTGAGTCTGAATGATGAGAGGTCCAGTGATAGAGGTGATGGTGAGCGAGTGAGTGATCTAGATCAGGATCGACAGGAATACTCTGACACAGAAATGCAATTATCATCTCAGGCCACAGGAACAATTTGTAATTTCTTCCACATCTATTATTACAGAATAGATCCATGATCTTAATTCATAATATTTTTCAAATTTCACTTTGTGAATTAATATTAAGTCCTTTTAATTCATTCTAAATTATTTTAACCAACCATTAAAACCAAACCCATTTCTCCAGTCCACCTTGAGGCTATTTTGAGCAAGTACACTACAAAGGGAGTACGCTGTCAAATATTGTTAGTGGTTAATATTATGTGAATCCTAAACAATACAAATATGCTCTGAATACAATAAAACAACCTATCAGAAAATATTTCTATCCTACAGAGAAGAGTCCTGACATTTTTTACTTAGCCTTCTGTAGAGTCCTAGTTTACAGAATTTGAGTAAATGAATCCGAAGTATGAAGACTATTCTCAAAAAAATTTCAATGTTTTCCAAGCATGGTTGAAGAAGATTCACATTCAGTTCACACCAGGCTGGCCAACTGAAAGCATTTACAACTTGTTACAAATTTTTTTTTCATTGTAAAATAACAACTGACAAGTACAAGACAAATGGTAATAATTGTCTATGGTAGGCATGCAGTGTATCGCAATTGCGAATGCATACAGCAATGCAAGAGCTTTCTGGGATATGCTGTAAAAATAGCAAAGCCTGACATTTAAAGATTTTTCTTTTTCCTTATGGAGGCAGGTTTCAAGTACAGTAGTGCAGATTTTCATCAATTGCTTCTTGAAAACAGGGAAAAGCCTTAGGTCTTGGTGATTTAGTAAGGTGTTTTTGTTGTAGGCAGAGAGTGGGAGAACACATCCTTATGCCTATGGAGATGACAGCTTACCACCTCTGTGAAGAAAAGGCAGCAGCTGACTATAGATCCTAGACTTACAGAGATTGCCAAGATATTGTACTCCAGTGAAGCCCGTTTCAAGATCATGTTTGTACAAAGTGTGGACTTCTCATTATACCAAATTTCTCTTTCAGTGTGCATCTTCCAGTGTTACCTTTTCCATCCTGTACTATCTTCTGTCTTTTGCTCCTTCTTTGCTATTATGCCAATGTAATCACCTGCATCTCATTACTAGTATGACGGTGAAGAGATCTCTTGAGACAGCAGGATTGTTCCTCATACATTCTTCTCAAACATTTAAGGATATTTGTCTTGCAAATATCAGTTAAATGACAGTGGAGTTCTTTGGGGTCTATGGGTGGTTTGAGGTGTGGTTTTTTTTGTGGTAAGGACATAATTTATCATTTGTTACCAGCTGTCTTTGAGAGCAAGAATAAATAAATAACGTCTTAGTGGCTATGATTCAGAAATACGCAACATTTGCAGCTTCCATCAATTTCATCTGAAACTAAAGGAGCTCAGTATCAGATAAAAAGGGCTGCCTTGTAATAATTTATGAATACACTGTGACCTCTTGACGAGTATGTTTACTGAATGTATACATTGGTTTAATCTAACAGCAAACTGTTGGAAAAGTAAGCAGCAAGCCCAACAATGGCTGGAGGCAGCCCAATCTATAAACACTGGAGGGACAGTGCAAGAGCCATTTGTTTTCATGTTCCACCTCTGACCTCCAGCAGTTCAAAAGAATAGTTTGTTAAGGGGCTCCAGTCTGACAATACAGACCTTGACTAGATTTAAAAGGACACGCTCCCTAAGGGGGAAGAGATAGCTTCAGAAAACAGACCGATACTCAGATCTCAAAAGCTAAGGGTGGCTGTGGCTTGCCATCATTAATTTATAGTTAAGAGATGTGTATAATTACTACTTGCTTTGAAAACTTCCCTGCTTAAGTCAACCACTAAAGAAATACTTAAATACTGAATGCTATCCACTTACTCTGATAACCACGAGCAAACCCATTTCATCTCCAGAGTACTGCAGTCCACATATGCAATGGGATAACTCAAAGCCCTCTGCTTCAAACTGGAAAGCACATGTTTCCCAGCCACAATACTCTATGATCCCACATCCCTCCCTCCCCAAAACAGAACTCAGGCAACTGGGATAAGGAAATACATGATCGCAGAGTAAATTACCACAGTAGTAGCAACTGGGGAAGGCAGAATGGCTGGAGAGGCACAGCATACAGATAGTCCCAGCCTGGTCTGATGTCTGGGACACAGTGAAGACACCACTCCCTTAGGCGCTGCATACCATAAAGGATGCACAATAAGGATGCTAGGAGCTCTATAGCTGTGACAGCCCTCAGGAAATCAAGCCCTTGTATACACTGTGAAAGTGCTCATGATTGTAATGACTGAATACTTATGGAAAATGAGCCTCTCTAGGATTACCTGCCTCATCTGGTTTTTATACAAATATTCTGATTTCCTACCCGTCTAACTTGCTTGAGAGGGGACAGAATAAGGCAAATGGGCTGAGAACCTCTTAAATGAGCGCTCGCGTGTTAATGCACAGGAATTAGATCCTCAGCTGATCACACACTTGTGTATGAACTCCTACAGTGGGACTCCCAATCACTGAGCCATTAATAGAAACCGTGCAAATCTCACACTGAGTGCCATGCCATTTATCCATCAGCAGAGAGGTGTCTCCATCTGTGGTGCATAAGAACAGCTTGATTTTATGACAGAGGAAGCACTGCTCTAACTCAGTCTACTCATATTGATGGTCATTATGCTGCTATTTCTGTTTCTGTGAAAGCTGCAGTATGAACAGTCTTTGGTAGAAATAGGAACACATTCCAGGTTGTGAGGTAAGGGAGTCCCATAGAAATGTATATGCCCAGATGAGTAAAATCTACTAATCTAAGGTTATCTGAAGCTGCAAGAAGAGATGCCAATATAGACAGAGACATCTAAGTCAGAAAAATTAAATTACCTGCTCTGTGCTTTCAGCATATTCATAGGAGAACAGCAGTATTATGAAATATATCTACATTATTGGGCAGAGAAGGAACTTGAAATGCCGGACTAAGTGCCTGGGGAAAGCTACAGCACTGAGCCACCAGAGGCAGATGCTTGTAGAAGGCTCTCCAGCATAGCTTCTCAAAATGGACCTGTATGTCTTAAGCAAATACTTCTGCCAGAGTATACTACCTAAGCCTCTTAAAAGCAAATGTTATTGCTATGAAAGTTCATGGGAACTTGATTTTTCAGGATAAAATTCTAGCTTTGGAAGATAAGGTAGGGCTAGGAACAGAAGTATATCACGCTGCGAACATTGCTTATTTTCCCAGAAGTTTTACTATGTTGTATGAATAGTATCAGGACCTGGATTTACTTGATTTTGCTTTCTTATCTAGGTAAATCAGTCCCCACATGCTTTCTGCAACATTTGAACAGTAATGGTCTGCGTATATGTTTGCAAGTCTTTGGGAAACATGCATTCAAGTATCTTAAGGATGGTTTAATAAAGATTTGAAAGCTGGCACTGAAGTCTAACTGAAAAGTAGATGGCTGTATTACAAGCCACCTTGAGGCTGGCAGTGTATTCATCAGGTATTCACAACTACTTGCAGATGCAAAGACCCTGGAGGCAGTAAGTGTGTAGGTTACTAACATCAGTCCTCACCTGAGAGAAACAGACAAACTTCCTCCAAAGCCTGAATCCGAAGGGAGTTTCAGAGGTGACGGTCAGACTTGGAAGGCTGAGAAGAACTCTGGGTCAGGTCTTCAAAGCCTTGCCTTTTCCAATGGCATTGGTCTTTAATCCCAGCTGGCTCTCAGAGCTGTAACTGCCTAAGGACAGTCTGACATGCTAGTGATAAACAGTGATTGCATCAATTAGAATTGATGCAGAGTCATCTGGAAATTGTTTCCCGCAGGATTAGTGTGCTGTTCAGCTCCTCCCACCCAGCCCTTCTTTCTCTCCCATTCTCTTCTTTGCCTTGGCTTTGTGTTACCTTGTCAACCTCTTCTTGAGTTTCCACATGTCACATTTGATTGTTTTTCATTCTTTCCCCATTCCCCTCAGAAAAAAACACAAAATAAAATAATCCATAAATAAGCAAGAGGATTGTTTATCTAAGTAATATAGGATAGGATGCTTTTAAGTCATTCATTTTGGTAACACTTTTCCCCCTACCTTGTCTCCTCTGCTTAAAAAAGAGAAACACTGCAGTACATAGCACCCGACAAACAGAACTTCAGTCTTAACCGGGTGATTAGGTCTATGATAAAAATCAACTTTAAACAATAATATATCATTTGACTTGGTATACCATTCTAAGGAACAGAGATCTGAAAATACCCTTGAACCTACAACGACTGAATGCCTTCTGAACGGTGCCGAGTTCCCTTAGACCTCATTTCTGTGGCATGAGCTCCAGAATGCACTGGGCTCAGTACAGGTTCAGACCCTCCAATTACCTTGGTAATAATGAATCCAATAAAATGGAAGAGCTAATTTTGCATTATTGTTATGAAAGAAAACTTTCCCCCTAACCTAATGAAGTTGTCCATCATTATGCAATTATAACGTGCATATGTACAATGTCAGCAGGTTCATTAAAGCTTTTTGAAACGAAGTAGCAGCACAAAATGTTTCTAATTTCATATAGCTCTTTATATGGTTCTTTATATACTGAAAAGGCAGCAAGTAACTGTTCATTTACAAACTATATTCTGCACATTTCAAGAACATACAGTAAATACAATGATACTATGGTTAAAACTACACGCCAATATCATAAAAGGAGGTAATTTCTTAAACATTTTTGTTGTACTTGCCCTTTGTCAACATGTATCAGTGTAAAAGCTGTGCCTGAGCTGAGAGAAAAATCAATTGATTTCTGTTTTCTTTTACTGATAAAATGAGATTAATGTCTCCTTATGTTTCCTTTCAGGAGGCATGCTTTCAGATGGTACAATGTACTTGCTTTTCCATGCCAACGTCTAGACCGCTAGTGACGTCAGAAATCAACAGGAATCTAAGAAGTTACTGTACAAAGGCAAATATGCAATGAAATGGAAATTATTCAGCATATACATACGTAGGAATCTACCTGCAGTACATTTTTATTCAGAATAAGACTCCTTTTCTGAGGTCTGCATCATGACGCATCATATACTGTACACAACTGCATAATGAAAAATCATCATCCTAGCAATAACCGAACTACATAATGCTGGACACATGGAGCTACTGAACTGCAACAAAAACTCTTTCTCCACATGAGTACAGATTGATTCAGGGCAAATTCATAAAATGGTTCCCATTTAATTCCATTAACTGCCATGCAGATGTTTTGCCTTCATAGCATTTAAATCTGTTGTGGAGAAAGCTGCAATAAATTGCTCTATCATGATAAAATTAGAAAAAAAAAAGCAGAAGGCCTTTAAACAATGTTGTATTGAACATATAAAGGTAAATTCAGTTCTAGTGAGTGCAGGCATCCTAATTCTACCCATGAAAGCTCTCCTTTTCTAGTCCAAACAAGTTCAAGACAGTAGCAAAGTAGGCAGCTTCCTAATGTAGTGGATTATTGGCGGGGGGGGGGGAACAAAACAAACGTCCCCAGTGCTTTTGCTGCCAATGACAGCATGCCAGCTGGCAGCTGCTGTTGCAGAGAGGGAAGCTGCTGCGATAAAGAGGCTGGTGGATACGTCTGGCACCAGGGTCATCAGTCCAGCCCCTGCAGTTGTAACCCCCTTGTCTCACTCTGGCCATCCATCTCAACTCTACCATTTGTGGTAGGGCCCCATCTCTAAAGCTGCAGAAGTCTCTCTGCACCACTGGGAAGTTTTGAAGCAGTTCTTTTTCCTACTCTGATGTTGTTTGTAATGTCAAAAAATACCTCAAACAGTACATTTTTGGTCCCTCAGCACTGCCCCCTCCTCCTACCTGTATCTCTTTCCTCCCTCCTCAACTCCCTCCTCAATGGCCGACTTGAATCTACATACTCTTCTCAGCCTTCTTACTCCAAGTTCTTCTCACACTTTTGTCCATCAGTTTTATTGGGAAGAGTCAAAACTCAAAGCAGTCTGGGTCAAACCTGATTTCTATTCAAGTGCACCATCCTAGCAACATGGAAAATGTGAGTATACTATAGCATACCACACCACAAGGAAGGTCTATATTTATCAGGAGGTAGTAGTAGATCAATCAAGTGTTTTGTCCAACAAAAAAATTAGGGGTTTTTTTACCATAAGAAGAAAATAAATCAGCTAATATATTGCTGTTTCTCCAGAGTCTTATTCTTATATTATTTAATATCTGCTCTGCCCCTCAGTAATACCTATTTGTGGTGTTGAGAGAACATAAAAATTTGAGAAACTTAAAAACTTTGCTTCCGGTGCTTCCCAGTGGTAGAGGTTTACGTGAAAGAAGAGATTGAATCTATGCATGTATTTATTGGAAAATAAAACCATATTTCATAGTAATAGTTTTTTCTATGAGTAGCTATGGCAATATTTTACCCCAAGACATTATCAGCTGCTGTTGCACCAGTCTTCTTGTTTTACTTTAGCATTATGCTTGTGTGTGACTATTTCAGCACATTTCAGAATTGTCTATTATTATTATCAGTTATAGCCTTATATCGTGCTGAGACAGAAACTCACACATGTCAAGCAATGCTGCCTATTGATTCATAAAGCACCATATTTTGTCAGACCAGACAGTATGGTAGAAAAGGCAAGAAGTTAATTATAAGGTGTAATGAACAACATGGATCCAAACACTTTCATCCAAGGGAACACCTCCCAAAACCTGGTAAAAGTCATAGCATCCCATGAGCAGAGTTCAGGTCTGTTATTTACATTTTGTATATCATACCTATTCAGGTAGTCCAATAGGAAATTGAGAGCAACTGTAATTTTCACGCTGTAACTTCCCAAATCTGCTCTCTTCTCTCTACTTCTCCAAATCTATGTTTGCAAATCTGCCCATCACAGAGTCAGCAGAGCATTTTCTGTGGCACTGCTTTAATTCACCTCTGCCAAGAACATCATGCAGGTTTTAACCTGAACTAATTTTTTAGTATTGCAGAATGACCATGCTATGATCATTACGGAAGAACCTACAAACCCAACTTGTTAAACTACCCCCAAACTCGTACCATGCAACAGAGAAACATGCCATCGTTGTGGAACCCTTGTTATGTTCTCATATGGCAATGCCCAGTCATACAAGAAAAACACAGAGAACACTGACGAGCTAGCTGTGGTTATTCAGAAACAAAAAAGCTGAAAAGGATTTAAAAAAACAATGAAGGACCAGTGAATGTATAGATATGCAGTGAAGCTAATCTACACCGCATAAATTATGTGCCAGACACATTCGTGGTTTATCAGTCTGTTCTGGCAACCAACTCAAGCACGTAAGAAGCAAACCGTACCTCCTGGAAACGTACAGCACAAATCTGTAGATGCTATCACAGTGGCGAGTTTCACACATCAACATAGCTTTCAACAAAGCTAAATTCAACAGTAATGCTTCCTTAAGAAACCATTTTGGCACAGAAAACATTAACTTAATAGGTAAGCCTGTGTATGAGAGTTGTAGGGCATGGATTCTCTAGGCAGGTCCCAGCCACCACAGTAAGTCATGAAAGCTCTCTTAATCTATATTCCACATAGATTAGCACACTGTAAACATTACAAACTTACTCTAACTTAAAAGTATTATACATTCCAGAAATAGCATTTATTTCTCTGAGGACAGATCCACTCTCTCTCTTCCCCTCTCACAGAAATGGCTGAACCTATCAAAATCAAATTATCATTAATATAATAATCTGTTGTACTTTGCTTGAATCTTTAATAGCTGGTGAGTATTTTAACACCATGTTTTCCCACATAAGTGGCTGGCAGACAAAAGAAGTTTCTCCTTCTGTCCTCCATGGTTGTAGACAGGGTTTAGAGGCAAGATACACAGTCAGAACAGATGTAAAGATTACACGGCTGGTTCTGTGTTTTTTGTGTGTACTTATTTCTCTTGTCTGAAAAGCTCTTCCCTCCTCACCTTCATGTCCTTTGGAATCCTTCCTACCACTCGCTGCTAGCACTCAGGAACTCTCCTCAGGACAGATGGGAGAACGTATTCAGCACAGAAAAAGAGGGGGACCTTCTGGTTTTTCCCCATCCTTTTCCCTACTCACTTCAGTTTGTTTCTCCTAGGACTTTCAGTAGATAACTGAGCAACACAGTGTGTCCAATAGCAGTCCCAGTTTGAAACACAAACTCCAGAAAGCAAGAGAGAATCATCCTATTTCTCCAAAATGGAAAAAAAAAAAGCTTGAAATCACATCAACAGTCAGTGAGAAACACAAACAGATCGGCTCATCTAAGTAAAGACAAGTGTGTTATTCAACACTGGAACTATGGAAATGCATCCTGCTATATATATAGCAAAGTTGAAACAGGTCCAAAAGCATATCACACAGTACTTTCAGGGAGATAGGCTATGGTGAGAGACACTAGCTTTGCCTCAAAAGCAGAACTCAGTTCCTCTAGCCCAATTATTGGATGAAGCTGGCCAGGAGATCTCAGCTTAGGGGCCCTGGTATATGGGAGCCATGCATGTATCTGCCAGCACAGAGCAGAGGCCACCTCACCGCACTTGGACGTGGTAGGGCTTGGCGCTGAAAGGGACTCCACCAGGGACAAGGTCCCACCAGGAGCTCCACTCCACTGTTTGAGTTCTGTCCTGCGACTTGTACACGCCACCATAACATGACCAAATAACTGGAGAAATTTATGGATCCTATAAGCTTCTGTTATCCTCAGCAATTTCAAGTATATAGACAGTCTCCAAAAATTGAATCTTCTGAAGCACCATTCCAAATGTGGGTTGCCACTAGGTAAGTCTTTCTTATTTGGTTCTAGAAGCACAATGATCAGAAAGCAAAACAAAATGTGACATCTTTTGGTAGCTTGGATATGCCTACAGTACACTGTGCAGCTTCAAGTAACTAAACCGATCAGTTGTTATTCACCAGGCTTGGAAAAAACTCAAATGCTACCCCCCTGACTGGATTGTGCCATACTGTCTAACTTACTAAACTCCACCACTGAAGATTACTGTGTAATGAAAACAAATCATGTTTTCAAAAAATTAAGGCTAGCGTATGATTTACATTTTACATTATATTTTAAAAACCAAATGTGTGTCTGTATTTCAATTGCATTGAAGGATAACCAAAAGAAAAAACAGAGCAAAATTTCCTAGTATACCATTTCTGTTCTGTCCCATATTTTCTTTATAAACCAGATAATAGGTATGAAGAAAAAACAGGCTTAAAACCACTAAAATGATGAAAGTTAAGTGTGAATTAATTTGAAAAAAACCCACAAAAGTCTTAGTTAAGAAAAGACAATAAAAATCATATTCTAGAAATCACTTCATTAAAAAGCTAGTGCTCATCACACAGCATAGCCAATGACTGTCTATACATTAAGAGATTGAGTAAGTGATCTAGGTTAAATAAATATTATTGAAGAACTATTTATAATCTTGAAGAGAAATATTGCAAGATAAATAAGATTGTATTATAAGCAGCAGACTGCACTTAGAAAGTATCTACTTTCTTCTAGAAGACATTCAGGATCTTCCAAGACATTCCTGAGAATGACCTTGCTTTGAGTGTAATCCCCATGGTATTAATAGAATTATCTGACAAAAAGATGGCAGATCTGTAGAAAAAAAGCGCCATTTTTAAAACTATTGCTTTGAAAGTCCTCGGGCTAAGGCCAGGGAGAACAGACCGTGAGCGGTGGAGAAGGAACATGCTGTTTCTGTGTTAGCACTGGCTCACACGAGAAAGTGCTGTGAACCAAGCGTATCTCCTTGTCTTCTGGAGATGCTGTCCTCTCTCCAGCGACTGCAGAGGAAACCCTGCAACTAAGGTGCACTGCATGTTCAAAATTTACATGGCTACTAACAGGTATCAAGTCATGTCAACTACTGCCTGCTCTTTTCCTCACAAAATCCCACAGAATGCGAGTGATACAAGGGGAACTATGAGAAAGGAAGAAATAGGATATGGGCTTTCAGGATCTCCAGGACAAAAATGATAGATGTAAGAAAAGAAGAATGAGACTTGTGGATTCTGGTGGAGGAAAAAGACCAAAGTCTTAAGAGTTTTTGTACTGTTATTTTATATGAATGAGGCATTCAAAGACTGGACACAGCAACAGCAGCCATGGCAAACTGTTCAAGGGGTTTGGAGCAGGAAGGCATCAGCTTGACAGATGTTTGAAGGCAACTGTGTTGACATGTTGGTCATGTACTGCCATGAGAACTGGATCCCGAGGAAAAGAAAGATTCAGAGCACAGAAGCATTTGCGTCATGGCCTTATTTTTTAAAAAAATCTGAAATTTTGCTTTTCTTTTTCTTTTTGGATAAGATCTGATGAGTGGATATTGGAGAAGACTGGTGATGACAAAGATTTCATCAGCACAATAAGGAGAAAGAAGTTGAAATGTATTCAGTTATAAAAGAAGGAAAATGCCTAGAAAAGGCAATTAGTTAGAAAGGAAAGAAGAGCAAGGGAAGACAGAAAACTGAAAATAAGGGGCACAGAAGAGTGAACAGAAGATTCATCAAGTAACAACATTAGCAATGATGACACAAAGGTGGTGATAGATCATAATTTACCATGCCACTAACCCCCAAACTGAGAAATTTTACTGCTTCTATTCTATTCTATTTACAAAGCTATGAAAGTTATAGATTATATGATATGCAACAGCATGAATTAATTTTCTTGCTTAGTATTGCTGTGTAGTTGATATTTCTTGTACATTTACTCCTGAGGTAATTCATTTGGTACCCAGACACTACTTCCCAGCTCAACACAAAAGAGCACCTTACCTAAGTGGCATTTTTGCTTAGCACAGGTGATGTTGTTTTCATGCATCGCACAACAAATTTACAACTAATAAGCAAATTCAGTTACATAGCTGAAAGTACACCATCTACAACACACAGGCAACAGCTGTACAGACATTCTAATGAAATGTTCTATTACACTTAAATAGTTAAATTCCCTACTGTTTTATAACATGCTAAAACAAATTGAAAATATGTCTGGATTTGCTATATGTTTTGACTGCATTAAACAAGTACTCACACTCATACATTCTGGAAACCTGTCCTTGCAAGGGTGATTTTCTTCATTTCTACAATAGTTTACTACTTCTTTAAGGTTAAAACACTTATGTTCGGTTCATAACCACCTGATATTAAAAACTTTAAAAAAATGGAGAGTATGAGAATCTTCCATTGTTCCATTAAAAAATGAACCTAGAGTAATCCCACATCCTTTACAAGTTGACTTAAGTAGAGATTGTTAGTAACATCTATAAATGTGTGTGTGTGTGCACGTGCATATATATATATAAAAAAATAAATTTTTTTCAACAAACAATACAGATACCCTGTGTTGAGTCTGACCACATTCTGCTCTACTAATTCCCAGCAGTACCGTCTTTCCACAGTACGCATTTCTCAAAACATGCCAGTGGGGTAAGATGAGCAGCACCCCACTGTTTCAATGCTGAGAGATACAACAGATGTTCAAGGGAATTAATGTGTACAAACCTAAACACTACTGACTACAACCAATTAAAATGCTAGAGGAAGCTAAAGAACACACTGAAAATGTTACTGCGTGTAACCAGTTTGGGTGGCTGTTATTACTGCTTGGATTTAAAAAAAAAAAAAAAGGCAGAAAGTCTGCATGATTCTAGAATTCTAATTGGAACTGAATGCTGCTACACCCCAAATGCATTTCAGACTGTGTTTAAAAAAAATTAAAAAGTCAGTTATCCCAGTTCTACTCAGTGCAATTCCCTGGTATCAAAGTTTACAGTTTTTGCTCTTATTTTTCTTACTGTTTAACAACACAGAACAACTGTAAGAGCTACTAATCCATTCTAAGCAAGTAATTAGTAATTCACTTCAGAAGTAAATACAGCTCTGAAATATTTCAGCATGACTCAAATAAACCATTTTAAAATAATATTCTATTTTATAAAGTAGCAGACAAGGATGGGTATTTCAGACACCCCAAAACAACTGGCTCATACAGATACAAATGGGATAGCCTCATCCTCTCTCCTCTGATTCAATCTATGGAATAGGAAGGTAATGGATATGGCTATGTGTGAGCAGGGTTTAAAAATATTCACGTTACTGAAAGTTTTCTGGTTTAATTCCCACAGTCAATTAGTGCATATGTATAGAGACTTTGGGAATTTAAAAGGTGGACCGTACGAGACCCATATAGAGTAAATTTAGAAAATGAACCAATGAGATTCTCACAGATTTTCCTGAATTATATATTTTGATTACTGTTTATGGCATGGTTTAACCAGGATAACTGGCAGTCAGAGGCAGCTCACAATAAACTGTAACGGCATGCAAATTGACTATTAGGGGTTAGTAATTTGAAGGGAGGGAAAAGAAGACTCTTAGCTGGAGTTTCCTTGAAAAAAATGGCTGAAAGAAGGGATATTTGTAGCCAGCAAAAACTGTTTAAAAGCCCCTCATAGTCAATTTAAACCCCTTTCCAGCATCTAACTCCAAGAGTACCCTGCCCAAATCGCCCGGTCTGCGCTGTACTGTCATCTGCAGTCAGAGCTGACAGGGGCAAAAAAAAAAAAACACGTCTTGTGGGCTCTGAAATGAATTCATGTGTTCTACCTACAACAACACAACGCCTGGGAAAGTTACCGGCTGCTGCCTTTGTTCAACAGAGATTAACCATGGCACACATGAATAATGGGCTGGATTTATTCTGGAGAACAGAAGCTGAATGACAATTGTCGAGGCACTGCATTATACATACTTTGGCTGCCTTCTGCTCTATTCATTTTTAACACTTGCAGGGAGTACCGTGAATGAATCTCAGCTCATTTTTCCCTGTTAAAACCACAGCTACACACACTGTTTTGTAAACCCGCACTGATACCCAGCAGATCTTACCATGTATGTGCCACCGTAAAGCGACGACGCTGGCGGATGCTTTTATTCACAAGCAACTTTCTGAAAAAGCATGGAGAGTTCCTTGGTGAACTGCGAGGAGAAATTTTTGGAGACGTAGGTCTGTTCCCAGGCAGCTTGGGAAGCTCAAGCTCTAAATGCATTTGTTCTTTGAAAGTCCTTATGTAAATCTCTGACTCTGGAGTAGCAAGTTCCCTAGAAGAATCTTTTGTTGTCATAGCTTAGACGTTATATTAGCTCTCACCATTCAGAAAATGTAACAAAAACACATCACGCAGGCATCGCCGCAGATTAAAAACGCTGATAAATCGCAGAGCTTACCCTGCTCATTCACAAGGCTGGGCTCCAAATGGAAAGGCTGCCTGAAGCAACAGCAGCATAAATCGAAGGACGATAAGCCAGGGCTGTCAGAAAACCCTTTATCAGCCCAGCTCTCCCTCTGAAAATGCGCCAAAGTGTTTCTGTGTCAGCAGCCTCCGTGTGGATGCGGCTTGCCTGCCAGCTACACACCGACGCGCGCCGGAGCCATTCAGCCCCGCACACCAGCTCATGAAAAATTCATAACAGCCGGCTCCCGATCAGTCCCTTTCCTATAGCATTTTGGCTTCACATAGTGAACAGAAAACCGCTGGATTTTTCAGTGTGCACTAATAAAATCAAGGAATTCCCTAGTCTGTCGCAAGCCCAGTAACCCGATTCATTCAGGCCCAGTATGTTTAATAAAAAGGTCTTCATTCAGAATTAGTTTTACCCATACTGCAGTAGCTCCACCCATGACATGCTTATTGGCTCAATATTATTTTGACAACTGGACTCTGTTCGGCTCTATCTGGTGTGATGAGCGTGTCAGATTCTCATGAAATTTTAAGGAGCCGTCTAACACCATGACATTGTTCCTGGGCATCGCTGAGAGCACCCAGGGCACACCCGGAGCAACCCCTGGGACCACAGCAGTGCTGGCACTGATAGAGATGTGCGCAACGCTCAGGATGGGCCAGGAAGAAAAGGTCTAATGGGGGCGGGGGGGGAGGGGGAAATCAAGGAATAATATTCTGCAAGAACAAAGTGTGCAAGAATGCATGCTTTACAAACAAAGCTAAACACTGCCGAAGCAGCATGCTTTGCTGTCCCGGGATCAACGTATGGTCAAAGGGCAAAATCACTGCCAGGCACTGGAGAAGGTAGCACAGGGCGAGCAAATAGAGGGAAACACTAAAGGGTGGGGGACCTGGCAGCTGCCTGCAAAGACAATGTAAATTAATTCAAATTAATTTAAGCAATATATGTATTTAGAAACACAAAAAACCCAAGATTTGTTCTGGACATAAACAACCTCTACACTTGCAAGGCTAAAAAAAAAAAATAATCCAGGAAAGGAAGTTAAAGACAAGATTCAATGCTGATAGTAAGCACATAATAAATACTACAGGGAGCGGCAGAGCATCTTTTTAACTGGTCAAAAGTAGGTGACCCTTATGCAAATGTAAAATACAATCATTCTTTTTAAAGGAGGAGGAGAAAGGAAAGAGTATACCCAGCCAGCCTAAGGTGAAAGTGCTCTGATCTGCATGCAAGAGGTTGATTGCACAGTACAGGCATCAATTACACAACAAATCCCCACCAGTCCCTGTCCATTCCAGTGTTCTTTTCACTCATGTATCCCAAAGCACTTTACAAAAACATTAGCATGCCTTCCTCAGCTTCAAGCAAAAGGCTTGCTGTAGAGAGCTTCCCTATAGTAGAGACTACAGAGGAGTTACCAGACATCCTAACTAACCTGATGCTATGCTTTTCACCACTTGCCTTTTTTTTTTTTTTTTTTTTTTTTTTTTTAAAAGTAGAAAGACCTGCCTGAGCCTAACCTAACGATACTGGAAATTGCAGCGTTATCTGATACTGAGATGTTCACGCAGTAGCAGAACAGGAACACATAATGCTTTAGGAATTATGACGTCTTAGACTGTGATCTGTTATTCTACATCTTGACTGTACTGACAGCCAGTGAAAGACAAAGGGAAGCTTGAGAGCTATGCTGAATAATAAATAAAATCCACACAAATGCTAAGAATCTGGAATTCCAAACAGAAAGAAAGAACTTTCTAACTCACTGGGAAGCCAAATGAGATATTGAAGGGAGAATACATCTGATATTAGAGAAACAGTATTTCCAAGCCTTTTCATAAAACTATTAAAATGGCAAGGAGAATAAAGGAAAACTCACTTTTTAAAAGCACTCTGCAATAAAACATGCTGTACAATGGCATGCTCCTCATACTGAGTATGTACTTTCCTTACCTGAATTCAGAGATGTTTCAGAAGCAGTGTCCATTAAGGGAATGCTTCTCATCATTTGGACATTCATAAATTAGTAATGAGATGTCAGCCCCACAGCCTGTAGAAGATACTGTGGTAAGATGTGCAAAGGCTGTTGATGGAGGAAAGAAATGCAAGAAAGCCTGAGCTAGTAAGATGGGAAAAGGAGTCTGTGGGGAGAAGCAAGCCCGCACTCTCCCTTGTGAAAGCATAAAGAATGGAAAGACAAAGTGCCACCCGCTGCCTTGGGTAGCCAGGATGCAGGTGCTTCTCCAAGCTGCAGTCTAGGACACTAGTTGCTTGGTACACAACCTCAGAGTATTTTGAAGGCTGACCATTAGCACAGGATATTTCTTCTGATAAATATCTCCTAGATCTTGGTGGCAATGGGAGCTAACGGTTACCTGGATAAGGCTGTAGAACAGCTTCTCTTTCTGTTTCAGCTACCATCCTTCATGCTGCCAACTTCTGATGTTGCACGCACAGAGGACCATGCAGCCAATGTCTATATAGTCTCTACTGATTTGTAGTATTGGAATTCTGTCAAGACATGCTGCTTTACTCCGGGATAAGCCAAGAAGAGGTGAGAACAAGAACATCTCAAGAGACTTGAGCTAACTGGCATGAAAGCTTGGTATCAGGATAAACTTGGCAATAATTCCGAAAAATGAATTTTGCTATACTTGCTGAGGTTACCATCAGCAAAAGGAAGACAGAACCCTCGACAGAACACCCAGGGTACCAGAATACCTGGTGAGGTTACCAGGTACAAGGACCAGTTTACTGAAGTTCCCCAATACACAAACAAAAATGGTCAACAGGCATCTCGCTCTTTCCCAAACTTCTGTAATGTCCCCGTAACACAGTGTAATGCAATAAATCGTCTATCATTACAGATTATTGTGCGCGATGGGATCAGTAGTCCAGGAGTAACAAGTAATTTCAGCTCATCAGAAAAGAGGCCAGTAATACGAAGGAAGAGTTGAGGAGAGGGAAAAGATGATTAAAGAAAAGGGCCTGGTAGTGTTGGCAGGAAAAAGAAACCGCTTGGAAGAACAAGGACAATTAAGGAAATTTTCAAAAGTTTAACTATACTTGGGTGAGTTTTTATACAAGCTTCCTAGCTTACCAAAGTGTCTAGGATTGCAGAAGTTTTTAATATATTTTATTAGAATAACCAATACAGGTGGAAAAAAAAAAATTTTCAAGCATGCAATTCCTCATCAAAGGCTGATCTTCATTGTGTTGAGAGCAATTGCTAAGCAACAAGAATACATACTTTTTCTTTACAGTAGCACTATTATTTACCTGTTTCTAAGTCATAATTGCCAGGATAAAATAAAATGCCAAGGAAGAGGCAACTGTGAAATGTCCTACATGTTTCAGTAGGACAGGAAGAGTGGTTAGTTGACTTTTCACAGCACTTTCAGTCAGTGGCAGAGTAATTGGGTAATTACTCCATACAGCACATGCTTGAGAAGCACATTTAGATAAAAACAGTTAGGAAGCTCCCCTCTGTTACTTAGGTCATTGTTCCATCCATACACATTAGCAAGGCATCCCAAAAAGATAATGCTAACCTGACAGCAAATTCATTAGAAAAGTTATTTCAAGGGATTGCGGTTTGCTGGTACTACTTTTACTTCCTTTCTAAAGGAAGGAAGCCTAGGGAAAACACATTTTTAATCAAGTACAGAGTCTCCTTTTCAGAAATCCTGACTTTTGGTATTCTGTCTTTAAAAGCAAAATTAAAGACCTTTTTCAAGTTTTCAAACTATTTGAAAATTAAGACTATTATGTGTGCCAATCATTATCATTACAAAATATAAACCACAGATCCTTCCCGCTTATTTTTAATTGTTGTTCAAGCAATTTGCTGTCTAAATGCATACATGTAATATGTGCTCCTGAAGCAATAAAGAGAGTCTGTTCCCTTGTACTTGTTAGTCCTGGAAGGACTTTGATGGTCCCTCATATATATCAGTGTTTGCTTGGTTTAAGTCAGGCATCTGTGCAAACATGGGATTGTAAAGGTCACTTGGGAGAGATGGCCATCTCTAGAACCTTTATTAATAGCTGAGGATGCACAAGGAAAGAACTTAGTCTGACTCTTAGAAACCAGTATCTTTCTTTTAGACTATCGTTTGGACACATTTGATGTAAAAAAAACTTATTGGGCCAGCAACATTATGGAATCTCGCAGCACTGTCGCTACTTAACATTTGGATTTCTGCCAAACATACAGGGTAGAAGATGGGTTGGGAGAGGATCTATGATGGACTTCCAGGAGAGAAAGTCTAGAAGCCAATTAGCTCCATTAGCTCAGAGAGAGATGAAAGGGCAATATGATCATAAGTAGGAGGCAGTGAAATCATTGTCCCCCTCTAACAGGTCAGCTAAATCATATTTCCATTATAAAAGAAAAGGGTTGATGAGAACAGGAGTGATCATGCAGGAGACTAGAAATTGTAATTAGAATTGGGTCACTGAGGCAAGTGATGAGTTTAGAGGAACAGAGAAGTTGAGGAACATCTGTGTGAAAGGACAGAAGAACAAGATTTTGAGGAAAAGGGGAAAACTAAACCAAGGCAAGGGATAAAAAAGAGCTGTAAAATGACAATTTTATCTTGGACTAAACCAATAAAGACAAGTGAGTAGAAAGAAGCAGAGGCAATGAGAACGTAGAAGAGAGAGTCAAGAATATGGGAATAGTCACTTGCACTGGAAAAGAACTCGGTTAAAAAGACTGCAGTAGAGGAGGGAATAAATTTGCAGGGGAAATGTCACAGGACTGACATGGATATGATCTTCAGTTTGAGGCCTAAGGCAGAAGATGTAATTGCCGAGATGAGCCAGCACTGGGAATAAATAAGAGCAACCCAGGCAATGGGAGACAGGCAAAGATGCGAGGGGGAGGTAAGTGAATCAAACAAGAGAGAAATGTCTAGGAGGAAACTTAGAGCAAGACAAAAAATATATCAATGAACTGGAAGCTGTAGAAAGGTAAGTGGCCAGGAAAACAGGTGCCAAGGAATAGCGCTTCAACATGAACATAGAAGCCACTGTGTAAGGATAGGAAATGACAGCCAAGGCTTTAAGTCAGAGCAATGGCTGGTGAGAAAGAGCTGGGAAGGCAACAGTGATGTGAAAAGAGCTGGATGCAGCATTGCTAAAGCCTGGAAAAGATTCCAAGATAATAAAAAAGCTGTACAGCCAGTGTTATATATAAGGATGCATTTGTGGTGGAGAACTTAAATCTTTCCAGTGATGGAGTTAGTTCTCTAGACACAACAGAAGTGGAGAAAAAGGGAAAAGAAAGGTGAAGAGTATAAGCTTGTAAGCTGAAGAAACTGACATGAGAGGAAACAAAACATGTACTTCATGCCTTCTTTATTTCCTTTCTATCATGACCAAGAGGCACACTATGTCCATTCCACTGGTGAGTGCTACTGATTACATTAGAGGCAGAATCAGTATTAGTTAATTCTACCGCATCCTAGTCCCAAACTTACTTTTATCTCCCTCAGAGAAGCAGCAAATCTGATGATAGCCTCTACTTAAACATATACCTATGATTGACATTTTTAAACAATCACACCAAATTCTGATGCTTTAAAATAGTAATTTAGCCTGAATAATAGGAATTCACAATTCTAATCTGAGATGCATTTGATCAGCCACAGCCTCCTACAATGCAGTAAGGGAAAGCCACAACACAGCACAGTGATCAAACTTCTAAAACAGGCAGTACGAACCTAGAGCTTAACAATAATATCAATGTAACAGCAAAGAAATACTATTTGGAAGCTGTGAAGAGATGCTGATGTAGTAAACCTCTTCAACCCTCCCTTAATAATGTCTTCTTTAATAGAAGGCTGAGCAAAGCCCAATGCAGGAAAGTCTCTTTGGCTCAGAAGTGGAAGGGTTTTTGGTGTTTGGTTTGTATAGTTTTAAGAAAAAAAGAAAAAAAAAGCCTGCCTTTCCTCAATTGCAATGTCTGCTGTCTCACAAGCTAGAGTTTCTAAAAGATGGCTCCATGACAGAAAGCTTTAAATGACATGTTTGAGGATTTTTCTTATACTTTCCTGAAAGTTTCCAGAATTGAGATGCTGAATGAGAGGCAGAAATACATCACTAATTACTAGTCTGCACGACAAATTTCCCACATTTAAGAGGCAAAAAAAATAACAATAACAATTCACTGCAATTTATATTACCATTGGAAGATAAGGTTTTTCTATATTTAATAGTTTAAAATTATACAGTCTGTATCTCCATTCCCACAGATTTAGGGGCCTCTGAAATCTTCTGAAGGGCAGACTCTAGTAATTCTTGTATAGGCCTTTAAAGCAATGTTTTGGAGCGCTATAAATGGTCACAGAAGACAGAACCACAGCACCTAGCAACCCTTCAAGTTTGCAGTATAAAAGCTGAGCCAACTGCAAAAGAAAGAAGGAACTGGAAAAGTCTGTCCTTATTTATTTTAGAGTCAGGACACCAGCACAGAGAAATCACCCACATCTATTAGCTTAGCAAAGGTTGAACAGGACCCACCCTATATAAAAGGCGACCTTTTGAGCTCTTCCCATTTAATTAGTATCCAGTTGCTTTCAAACAAGCTATTTCTCTTTCAATAACCAGCCTGTATATTAGGTTTTGGTTTAGCACCCAACAATTACAGTCTCTGTATATGATTTCATAAGTTTTTAGGTCTTTAAAACATCCAGCACCTCTAACACGGTCAAGAAGATTGAGAATGCTTTTCAGATTAGCCACAAACAAATGAACTCCATCTTTAAGAAAGATACCTTAAGAGTTTTGAGTGGCTTGGATGCTCGTCTGTTCACATTGAATTAGTCATCTACGTCAACCAGGTCATTGTACCATTTGAGCAGAGCACTACAAGGTGCCCTCTGTCACAGGAAAATTATTTGCATTCAGAACATGGATGAAGTAGTCAGTAGCAACAGTAGGCCTGATGACTTTCACCTGCCGTTTAGTCCTAAACTGGATTTGGTGCTTTTTTCCCCACAGTAAACCACACCATAGAAAGACAGAAAAACAGTTTATCTGAGTTCCTTCCACTTTTTAGTATTTAAACAAAAAAAAGTACAATTTTTTTATCATGCTACAATGCCATTTTTTTTTTTTACAGGTATTTATGTTGTTATCTCCTAGTAGATACATATGAGGAAATAAATTTATATACTATAAGCCCTCGGGGCATGATGTAAGATACCTTATTCATAACAGTAATTTCCTTAGCAACTTTGATTGTGCTTGATTTAGAGTATTTCTCAGAGAACATTTAAATGCCTCTATATTATCCATAGTGAGTAATCACATATGTCAGACCAATCTGTATTACTTGCGATTATTTTCTCACTTCAGAGCTATAGATTAGTATTTTACAAATTAATTCAGTAAGCCAACTTATTCTTCACAGGCAAAGACCTCTGGGGTGACTCCAGAGAAAAGAGAAGCCAATGCAAAAAAGTCTTACAATTTCACACATCCTTTACATCTGATGCGATGAGAAAAGGCTTTATGCTACTACAGAGACATAGTGTGAAGGAACCTCTAAAAAGATATTTGCCTGGACAGGCTAGCTCACCTCTTGCCAGGCTGTTGTTTTATTCGTTCTGTGATGTGTTATCAGACTGTGATTAGCACTAGCTGCACCTGTCTCTGCCATGAATTTGCCTGTGACTAAGCACCTCACCTCACATGAGTCACCAGCATTTGACAGCCAGGATCAGGTCTTTGCTCACTGCTGTGCAGAGATGCCTCTGCACCCGTGTCTAGATGCCTCTGCAGATGCCTCTGCGCTCGTGTCCAGAGGCAACTATGAGCACGTAGCTACTGGCAAGTACCTCCTTATTCAATATGAAATGCAAATGTTAGTATCTGTAATTTTCATGTAACTAGAATGAAAATGACATAATACAGTGACAAGTATGGAAAAAAAAAATTGATATTGCTTTGTCAGAGCAATGTTCTTACTGATAACAGATAATCCTATGTAACCAATTCAGGCACCCACTTTGTCAGGTCATTTGTGCATCCTGCCATACGTTCCCCTGGAAAACTACAGTTTGGTTTGGCTGGCAACATCTCCACACACGCAGGCAATGGAAAGGGTACAAAAATGAATGCTTAGCCTTGGACAGCCCTCTCCTCCTTTCTAAGAAAGGATTTAAATCATTTTCATGAGGAACTTATTTCTCTGTTATTGGTGTCACCTGTGATTGCTGAACAGGAACAGAAAACTTCACCATTAATGTGAGTCTGCTTAGGTTTTGTACTTTACTCTTGCTCTTCCAGATTCTTAGTTCTGCAGCAGTTGACTGACAAAATATCATTCCAGTTTGCATGCAAGTTATTTTAATGACTTTGTGTTTGAGATCATCTACACCTTATCAGCTCTCTCAAATTAAACAATATCAGGTCTACCATGTGCATTTATTAATAGTTATTTTTCCCTAAAAAAAACCCAACACAGACAGGTAAAGCTCACTATATTTACTGTTCAACAGCATGGTTGTAACCTCCAGCTTTGCCAAGCGCCCCATGTTTTGGTGCTGGGAAACAATAGAAGTTGTCAAAATTCACATACATCTTTGTCCATTACAGCTTAATTAAAGGAATAAATTCACAGCCCAAAACCTAGAGACCAGTCCACTGCCAGTGCCAATAAAACCAGGGTTAAAGAGAGGAGGTGGCTGTGGCCTGTCCAAGTATATAAGAAGTTTCATGTTTTTCTTAACGGAAAGAGAGTGTCCAGGGACAGGTAACAAGCCTCCCGGAGCAGCAGTCAGGGTGAGAACCTGCAGAACATGACTGAGGCCGGCAGCAGAGGACAATGCTACGTTCTTGGCTCTCTAATTCATTCCAATGATGCTCTCAATGTTATTAGGGTCTTAGTTCAAAGGACCCAGGAAGGAATTGATACAAAAAATAAGTTTAAAAAGATTCCAGGAGGTCATGACGTAGCTACTGAAAACATGTAAGAGAAGGTCTAAAGGCATTTGACACCCACCAGTGCCAGGTGGATACAGACCACAAGTAATTTACCGAGATTGGTCAGTACTTGGAGGAGTTAATTTCCAGTTATCCTGGAGATGTTCTGGCAAACTCAAAAGACGAAGAATCATCCAGGGACATGCTTCCTACATCCACACACAGAAGTCATCACCAGTCACAAACACAAGCCGTACCACACGAGGCTGTTGGGCAGTAGCTGTCTCCTCAGACAGAGACCCAGAGCATGCACTGGAGACGAAGGGCAGGCTCCCCTGGCCTGCCTTAGCAGCTTGGTCTGTCACTGACCACAACCACCGAAGACAACCAAACCCAAGGACAAAGGGTTTAACACTGGCAGAGTGAACAGGTTTATTCTGTCCTGACAACAGAAGCACTCCTATCTCAAGGGGGACTTGCCAGTCAGAGGAACCGCTCACAGCAGATCAGAGATAATTGATTGTTGTTAGTAAACTGATTTAGTAGTTTGGTTACAAGTATTTAGAAATGTGATTTATAAGTGGACTTTGTTGAATTTTGGCTGGGAGATGAGTGCATGGTGTGTGGAATCAAACTCCAAGCATTTAAGCTTCCCAGACATACAACATCCAGCATGGGAGCTGCAGAAACAGGTGGTCTGTTAAATGGGCATGGCGCAATGCTGGCAAGTAGAGTTGCATCCCAGCCCCAGAGCAACCCAAATACACTCATCTTTTCTGTTCCCTAATCCTTTGTCAAATATAATGTTAGACTCCATGGCTTACTCCTCTACTGCTTGACAGCAGTCGTGTACGACATGAGAGGCCATATGACGGTGTGCAGGTCACGTGGCACAGCCAAACCAGGATGCTGGCACCAGGATTCACACTTTCTCTTGCACCATATTCCAGAGCTTCAGCGACAGTTCAGGCATCACTGAAAAGCCACATAAGCACATGCCACACACAGCACTGATCACCATGCTGCAGGAGCACAACTCCGCCTGCTGCCAGCAAGCGTGCACAGAAAGAAGCTGGGAGGGACTGGAAAACCCAGACCATTTTGATGCACCTAACATTTACTTTTATTCTGTTGTGGGTTTTAGAGGTACACACACATTCACAGCAAAATTTAAAACAACTTTGCTTGCCCAGCAGCACAAAACAGACCACCACCAGAACCATCATGTGTAATACTGAACAAAAATATATTTAATGCCACGGATCAGCTGAGAACCAGAAGGTAGTTCTCCAGGTAACAAAGCAAACTGGGTTTGATCTTTCCTTTCAGATGAAGTTATCATTAGTCAGAAGTTTAAAGGTAAAAGAAAGTTGTGTCAAATTCTTGTCTGATTCAGCTTTTATATCAACTGTATTTCCATAATCTCCATTTATTTTATATTCTTGGGAGGATAAAGTTTGAACATAATATTTCAGAAGCTTCATTGTCTTTTGCTAATTAACAGTGACTCATTTCTTTCCATTCTAGATACGTTTCAAGCTGTCTTATTTCATTCTGGATCAAGGTATATAATTATAATTGAATCATTAAAAGCCTTTTTGTGTGCCTACAGCTACCTCTGTTTCGAACAACTAGTATCTCCAGGCAAATCTTGCAGCACCAAACTTCAGGATCATCTTCAATAAAATTACTGGGCTCACCTTGCAATTCATACAATAAGGGGATGCTATCATTTTGAGCACATAAGCAGACTAAAATCCAACTAATCAAATAAATGCAAACTAAGAAAAAGATTATATTGCAATAACAAAATATAAATTGTGCACAAAAAGACATTTATAAATTAATGACATTTTTAATTCAAAACCTATGACTAATCCAACATTACGTTTCTTCTTAAAATTCCTCTATACCAACTACACCACACATAAATCATAGTTATTCTATGTAGGCCTTTCTAGAAAACATAAAAATAAAAAAAATATTCCAACTGAGAAGAAGATCCAAGAGCTTCAAAAACTGACAGCAACAGACAATGTCTAAATATAGGCAGTCAAAACACTTATCTGTATATTTTTAGCTGAGAAAATAACTTCAGTGATAACTCAGAGATAGCACAAATTATCTCTGCAGCAGTTTCTATTTAGACAGGTTTGCATTTGTGCCAAATATGTATAAAACGAGCAAGCAGTGACCCCTATATATTTGGGTTGCCCACCATTTTTTCCTATTATGAAGGATTCTTGTGATTTATTTTTATAAACAGATCTCCAGGATTTGTTGTGTAATGTCAGATGGGGACAGGGGTCCACCTGTGACCCCCCAACAAACCCGCCTTCTTGTAGCAGAGCCAGGAGAGCAGGCTAACTGTGCACGCTGACGTAGCATCATGGTTTAGTTTTGTTTCTTTGACTGATCCTCTACTCTACATAGTCCCTGGTCAGAAAGAACCACCATCCCCCCAAACAAGTCAGTGATGGCATATTCTCTGGTGGAAACATCTTACTAAGGGAGAAAGTAGCAGAATTTTAGAGAAGACGTTTCTCTAAATTATCTCACTAGCTACGCTTCCTCCTCCACGTCTTTGTGAGGTGTTAAAATGAAGCTGGGAGGGGCAACAATGACAACAAAATCAAGGAATTTTTCTCTTCCCATACTAGGCAAGCAGCCCCTACCTCCCACCTTGGTGAACCCAAACAGATTTAAGCCTTAGTGAACTTCTTTATGTAATGTTTATGATCTACCTGTAGACAACATAAGAACTATCTCACAACAGAACATTTTCAGCTTTTGAGAGACTATCTTGAGGAGTCCCTAGCACTCCAAGCTCCTACCAGTTCCAGTTCAGCACCAGGAATGAGCCATCCCTAAATGTACCAGATAATATTTCTACCTACTGAAGAACAAACAAACAAAATCACTGAGCAGACAAAATCCTTTAGGACTGTTTCCAGATCTAACACTCTTCAATACTCTCTACATCTTTCATATAGTTAGAAAACTTAGGACAAATCATAGTAAGTCTGATTTTCAAAACTAAGCTATCATCTACATTTTCCAGAAACAGCAGAGCATAATTAAAAACTGTTTTCCCCATAGAATATATGAGATGTTATGACGAATACAGTTGACCTCCTTTTTCAAGGTAAGTAATGCCCCACAGAAATGTGGTACAAGCTTTTGAAATACAGGAAGCATGTTCAATCAGAATAATTGATCCTGCTTTATTACAACAAAAACTGATGTGATTTATATAAATAATAAACATTTTGGACCAGATGATGTCCAGAGGTCCCTTCCAACTTCAGCCATTCTGTGATTTAAATAATTTAAAATACAGGTATAAAAATCAAAAACATGTTTTTAAGGACATTTTTTTCCTCCTGGGTTTTTATTTTTCACATCATATGGGAAGCCAGCTCATCTATTTTTTTCTATGCCACTCTTGCAGCATATTTCTTCAGTTCTTATCTAGTTGAATTTGAAATGATCTAAGAAATAAGACTTCAACCTATTTCACAGGGTATATCCCACAGTCTGAAACAACCTTTAAAAAAACAAAACAAAAAAGCCCCACACTTCTCCAAAACAGCATTACTCCTGAACTTCTTTTTTTCATCCCACTGCTCCTACTTAATCTTCCTATTACCCCAAATATTTCCTTTCATTCCATGGGATTTACAGATTTCAAATATGTAAAGGAGTGACTGGGCATATTACCTTCTGCTTAATTTACTAGCCTGACTACAGTTTTATTATCCTTTTTAATCCTCCATGCAAATCTCCATCCCCTTTACTGTTCTAACTTTCCATATCGATCCCTCAATTAATTAATACAAGCCTAACAGCTTCACGATGGCTACAAGCTGGCCCTAGCTGAAGTCAGCATTTCTGCTGAAGGTCTCAGACTCAGTCACCCAAAATTATACTGAATTTTTTTGGGTTTAATGTTGCATTTAATTTGCTGCCCACGATCACCATCTGGAGAGCAACGTGCAGTACTACAAGCATAGATTTGACACTACATACATGCGCCAGCCCTTGCCGTGCACGCAGACTTCAGAATGCAGCAACGCACTCACACGTCCTTCTTTGCGTACCCCAACTTCAGTAAGATTTTTCAGATGGACATGGAAAATATGATCAATCCCTTAATAGTTTCTGTTTAGATTCTGACCACCAACCTGCACAATAAAATTAATTCAGAAGAAAGCAAGCTATAGACCTGGTCACTGACAAATGACTAGCGATAATACAGCGTTTAATACCATAGTCTAAATGTTTAACATAATCTCTATGCCCTGAAAAAGTTAACTCCTCACTATATTTAATATTAACCATATCAACTCTTAATAGAATTCTTAAGGCCTTTATTTCCTTACGCTTTGGGACTCATCATAGAACTTATTTTTGTTTCAACACAGAAACTTGATGCGAAACTGTCAAAATGTCTCCACAGACCTGAGTCAGATGTGTAGAAATGGTGTAAATCAGAAGCTAGCTGTCAAACCTAGCCCAGGAGCTGGTAAGTATCAAAAAATAGGGTAAGAGAACTATTTTGGATGCTCTAAGTGTAGCTATAAATATATTTTTCACACCCTTATTCTTCCCTCTTGCCTGGATTTATTTTCACAAAGCTTTAGTTACAAAATATGGAGCAGGATTGTGGAAAACATTTTAACAACTTTTATGAAAATATGGACAAAATTTGTGCAAAAGAAGCTTATAAGACTTCTATATTCAGATTGCCACTTGAAGATCTATATCCTATATATCTCTTCCTTTGCATGATTCATGAAAGCTATTTTATATGTGTACTGCCTTGCCATTTTCACACAAAATATTATTACATCGCAGCTGGCTTAGAATTATTGCTTTGGAGTCAGCCTGCCCATTTTTTCTTTGCTGGTTACAGATCTTGTCAGACTAGCACCGGTCTCAGGAAAACACAGTTCTAGTAAAAAAAAAAGAAAAAGAAAAAAAAAAACAACAGGAGGAGCTTTATTTTTTATGTTCCCATTATCTTAAGTTAAAATATTTATGTAAGTCATGGCTCACCCTCTCACGGTTCTTACTTTTGTATTACCACTGGACATTAAATTTAAGGTGATTTCTGAAAAAATGTGGCAGAAAAACTACTTACAGAAGGAATAGGCTTATTTTCCTCTACTCCTCCCAAATAATATGTTCTGTATCTGAACTCTGTTATTCTTTTCTTCAAACCACAGTTACTGCAATCCCAGGTACAGCTGAATTTCCACCATCAGTGCCTTCCTAGCACATAGTCTGTAGCACAGCGCTGATGTTGCAGGCTGAATTTTGTACCATTTCAGTGATGATAGAACCAAATTTCACGTAACCAATAATGAACAATATTTTTTAAAGAAAACAAAGTACTGAAGCTGTAATATAATCTCACTATATTCTCCATTGATAGGTAAGGTTTTGCAAAGAGCTTGGTAACATACAGAGCTGTGCAAGATGCATGGGTAGTAGTGGGAAGCATTGTATTTCACAGATGTGGCATCTCCTAAATTGCTCCAGGAAGAACCACAGATATATTATTATATGTAAGCTCTCTTCCAGGACTTCAGTTTAGAAATCTCATTTGGTAACAGAGAGATTTGCCATTTTGCTCAATACAGAACACAAACAGTGCAATGCTTTGGAGCAATGGAGATCAGAGCGAGCCTAAATAAACCATCCAGAAGAAAGCAAAACAGTATTCCAGCACAAGAACAAAAAAAAAGATA
>VYZW01054366.1:2002-57625 GCA_013401315.1 Balaeniceps rex | reverse complement strand
GTGGTCTATAACACACTCCCAGCAGGATATCTGCCTTGTCGGCCTTCCCTCTCAGCCTTACCCATAAGCACTCAACCTTATCATCACAATCGTTGAGCTCTATACAGTCGAAACACTCCCTAACATACAGATCTTCTATTTTTAGACCTCCAAAGGTGCATGTTTTGTGAACAGAGATTTTTGTTAGGTGTAATTAAATTAATTTGCAAGGAAGTTACTAATTTCATTGAAAGCTAGAGGTCCTCCCAATGCATGATTCATCATAACTCCACCTCAGCCCTGGCCTGCAGGGATAACTAACTCCTTTGGTGAGAAGATAATTTTATTTTAATTCTCATGCAATCATTGGACAACTTCAAGACAAATGCCAGCTATCAATCTTTATGAGTGAATTATTGTTCTCATTATTAGGGTGTGGTGGAGTAAAGGATGTCGTACTTCAGTACCTATAAAGCTTTTTGGATATAATTTTGTGTGTAAGCCATAATAAACATAAAAATCATACTTTATGACTTACATGAAAAATACATTAAGATAACCAAAATTAAAGACTTTGAATAGCATGGGAGATTTTTTTATAAAGGACATAGATTTATTTTTCCCAGCAATTCTGTTCAAATTAATAACAGGGATTTTTTTTCTGTAACTATTTTCCTGTAAATTATTATTTTTGGTCCCTCCACTCCTACATGCCTAGAAGCAATCATGAAAAAAAGATCAGTTTTCATTATTTACATCTAGTGTTGTATCAGAGATATCTGAGCTTCAGAGATACTAGAGAATTCAGGGGGACTGTTGACTGTGAAAGAAATGAAGGACCAGACTTTGAAGAGCCCTTCAGACTAACTACATATTGAAATGCAAAGTCCTCACGTTATTGCCAGCATACTTGGTGGATTTTGCTAGCGTATAAAATGTACTAGACACTCCTAATAATGATAATTATAGTTCTAATCTTGCCAGTGATTTACCTAGGCAGACATGTACACCTACATGAAGCTCCATAAATTTTAATAGGGCTCCGTGTGGGTTTGGAGGAAGGAGTGGGGGGGTTGACATAGATAACTGTTTGTTGTATGACCCTCACTCTGAGTGGAATTTGGGTGCTCATTCAGTGCGCTGGGTGCATGTATGCATGCATGGTTCCAGAGTGCATTACTTTAAACTGTGTTATTACATTTGGGAAAAGTATTTGGGGATAAATTAATTCTGTTGCAGTACTAGTTGGCTGTGGTTTAGTTTCTCACTTTGCCTCTTCAAAAACTGAGGATGAGAAGCAATGCATTTTTCTTGGTTAATTATTATAGATATCTGAGATGCTGGTCATTTGTATTTGGCTTCCAATTATTTTTAATTTTGTCTGGGTTTTTTTGAAGTGTGACAAGAACACCTCTTCTACAGACTGCATTTATGTCTTTTAGTAAAGTATTTGGTATGGGAAATACATTCTAATCCCTTCAATTTTGGATTCCCAGAAATAGCTCTTGCTCATGTAAATGGTAGTGCAGAACACAGACAATATATTCATATAAGGATTGTTTGAGTCTTTTCTAATTTTTTGGAGTTTCTTGCTGTCTTTCAGAATCCCAAAGTTCTACTGATTTTGTTTCTGAAATGTAGACTGGCTTTGGACTATGATATTTCTGAATTTCAATGTAGAAATATCTTCAGGTGTGATTTTGGGGGATCTTCTCCATTTTTAATTGACGTAAAGCAATAGAAGTGTATATTGTTTTCTTTATTCATATTGATCATTCATTTATAAAAAATATTGGTGAGCTATTGTTTGAATTGCATAAATAGTGCAACAAATCATGTAAAAATAACTGAATAATGTCCAAGTATATGCTTTGGTTGTCTTCTGAACCACTACTTATGAATAAGAGATCTCATTTACTAGTAGAAAATCATATAAAAGTATTTTTTATTGAAAATTTAGACTGATTTTCTTTTGAAACATATAAACCACAAACTACACTAAGCGTGAACTGATGCTGAAATTCACTTCGCTATTAATCATATCTGGAAGTCTGCTATCTGGGAAACATAGTGTTGCTGCTTCTGCTCCATTACATGGCTAACAAATGCCATGTTCCTCTTGTATTAGTATTAGGGTAAATTAAAGAGAAATGAGGAAGCCGCAGCTGAAGCTAAGTTCCTTTGATGAATATCTGTAAAGTTATTTTTCTCACAACTTGTTTTTGGATAATTTATAAAGATAAGACAAGTAATTTTTTACATGCCTGGTTCTAGTATGGAGGTAGTACTGGGTGTTTCTTGATTCTCAGCTTATTAAAGTATGGAGACTCTGCAGAATTGCTTAATTCCTTGTCTGCTGGGCTCTGGTGTAATTCATTGCGCAGCTTGACCAATTTATTTTTTATTTCTTTTAACAAAGAGGAATCAGGTCAAAGGAATTCAAGCTGTTTGCCTCAAAGCTCACAGACTACAAACTAAATATTTCTGAAAATAGTGGTCTTATACTTCATTTCCCATTCTTATTGTAGACATGCTGAAGTAGATAGGATCAGGCAAGGGGATGGTTTTGTGATTTAAACTCTGTAATTGGGAGGCATTATTGCCTTGCGATCTGTGTAAGAGTCCAGGCCATGAAAGTTGTGGCTTTAAGCCCCATTTGTTAGTTTGCTCTTCCTTTTCTCTTACAATAGTGGTAGTTTGAAGACCAGACTTCAACACTCAGGAGTACTAGGATTTATTATAAACAATCGCAAAGCCTTTTAGGGTTGTCAGGTAGCACATACATGCTAAATGCTTGCAATTCTGTTTTAAAAAAACTGCCATGAAATTATTTTGGTTCTTTCCACAACCTGTTTTATTCAGAAGAATTAATAATATACTTTGTTTCCCAAAATTACCTTTTTAATTAAATACTTCGTAGTAGATAAATAGTTTTCTTTTCTTCAAATACGGCTTTGAAACAGAATCTTTGAAACCATCCACTGTCCCTCACCTAGAAAATTAACAGACCCCTAGAAATAGCTAATATTTCTTGATGCCTGTAATAAGTGTGTTTTAGCTATCATGTTGTTTCGCAGCTCTGTACTATGTACTACTACTACTGAATATGTATGTGTGCTGATGGGCCAGGAATTCATAGTATCTCAGCAAACCAAACAGACAGTTTTATGAGCTTCAGAACTAACGAATCCTGCTTTCCTATGAATTTACAGTTGCCACCTTTGTTTTGAATTTTTCCTCACAATTCAGGCATTTCTGAGGTTTCTCTCCACTATGAACTCTCAAAAGCACTTGCTTCAACTTTTCCATGAGTTGGGTAGCTTAAGCATCTCTGCCCTCTATGAAGTGATTTATTCTAATGAAATTTGTAGGAACCTGATTAGGAAGTTTGGGATTGCTGTGCATTTGTCAAATACATTCAAAAGTGGACATTGGGTTCAAAATTACAAGAAGGGGTAAAGGCACATAGATGATCTGGTCACATAAACCTCACTTCTTTAGGAAATCAAGCTAAAAATATCCAAGAAGATAGAAGAAATACTGTATGAGATTTTTGATCCCTTTATTTGCATTAAAGAATATTTTCTCCTACATTTGATCCCTCTGATTATGGAAGGGCTGTTTCAGCTCTGTGCTGGTGCTCTGAGCATGCTTATCTGTTGGAAAGTAACTCCAAAGAACCCAAACATTCATTTAAGTTCACCAAATGCAATTTGATTGCTTTTGTTTTTGCTTAATTAAGAAAATGTTTTGATAAAATGGAACCACAAAGGTAGGAATGAATACTGTGAAAAATTTGAGGCAGATCTCAAACGTGTGCAACAAAGCGCTCTTCATAATTCATGTTAAACACTCTGCAATTTTTAAAAAAGAAAAGTCATATTTCAGAAGTACTAAGCATTATGCTTAAACCACAGATTCTGTAAAAAATGAACTGCATAAGCTATTAGCAACTGTATGCGTCATAAACACCTTAGGCAAGAAAATCAGATCCTAATGCCAAATGCAGCTCAGCTCCATCAGTCTACATGGAGCTACACTTCTGCAATTTTATAAGATAAATGTCTGTGCTGTTTTATATGATGAAACTACAGCTTGGGTGAATCCTCTTATTTTTCACCAGTGATTTAATAAAGGCAAGCTCAATATAAATATTGAAAGACTGCTAGTATTGAAAATACTCTTTTCCCTAGTAGCTGAAATATGCGAGAGCTTTGTCTTTTCATATTGATCGTGCAAAAAAAAAGTTAAGATTTGTCTATACAAGAAGTGGGTATATTTACTAACTAGTGGGCTCTAAACATTTTCAGTAACGTACTATACTTTGTATTGCATTTGCAGAGGAAAGCTTTGTTGAGCTATGTTTTATCCCAGCAACTGGGAACTTCAAAACCCATTTCAATCTCAGCTGAAACAGCTAGTGAATGCTTGCCTCCTACCACTTGGTAGAGATTACAGAGTAAAAGAGGAGAAATGTTGCAAACTATATTCCCCTGCACCTATTTCTTTGACACATATCATTGTGGTAACACAATAAAAGAGCAGCATTTAATTATTTTTCCAGAACTCATAAGTTTAAAAGAGATAGGATATTTATGAGCCCCATTTGTGCTCTCTAATCCACAAGATGCCAAAAGATACAGAACATAAAACAGTGTCTGTTGGAAGTGACCCATTGTGCCTCTGAAAATGTTTGTCTTGTTCTGCATCTCTCTCCAAATAAAATACTGAGCGTTAATTTAATCATTAAAAGAATAATGAAAATAAGGAGCGATGAAAATGTAATCAAGATAGAGGATTAATAGTCACAGAAGTGTCATTTTTAAAACAGTTTAAAATATCTCCTGCGCTGCTCTGCTGTGTTCGTGGAATAAACCTACTTTAATTATTTCCTGTTCAGGCTTTCCTCTGTTTCCTTGGTTTTAGGAGGAGTTTACCTAGCAAAAACCAATGCTGCTCATTTCCTCAGTGGATTAACTGGGCAATGATGAAACAGAAGCTTCTGTCTGCTTCATTCTTTACACAACCTGGTGTTAAAGAGTGACCTTTCACCCTCAGAGATTTTAAGGATTAAGGATGCTTTTAAGTCTCGGTCTGGTTACTAATCCACCACTTTCACTTGATGTTAAATAAGCACTTCCTGATTTACCCTTTAAATCCTGTAAACATAATAAAACAGAGTTTAACCTTTACCTTAGGATTTTACCACTATCTTATGCTCTGTCAAATAAACCTTTGTAAGAAGCAGGGAAGAGAAAACTAATAAGCCATAGCCTGATTTTTTTTTTTTTTTTTTACCTTGGGATATGTAACAAAACATTACAATATTTTTAATATATTCAGGTCAAACAGTTGTTAGGGTGCATTGGGGTCCTTATACTGTGCAAATAATGGAATTTTTAAAAAGCATTTATAAGCTATTTGAGATAATGAAATAGATGTTTCTTCTGCATTCAGACTGCTGTGAGCAAACGATACTGGAAGGAGTTGAAATGGAAATATATTGAGAGAGATTTCATAATCCAAGGCTTTGCAACTTCCAAGAATATCATTTAGCCTCCAGCCATTGCTTTGTAAAGTCAGACTCCCATCTGGTGTAAATTGCATGTAAACTCCATCTGCAGTCCAGGGACTATCTTGACTTACACCAGCCATGGATTTGACCCTACAGAATTGTTTTTTTGCTGTGTTTTTCTCTTTAGAAAAATGGCATCTGGGCTGAGGAAACAGTCATTCATGGCTATTTCCAGTGGCTGTATTTAACAGTACAAAGTTATCACTACTCTCTGCCGGAACATTTCTGTCAGTGTCACAGCTGCCAAGGGTGTCTCCTTATCATTTATTTATATAAATAACTTCTTACCTATATAACTTCAACACAATGCTCCCAGCCTGGGGCCTGGTCTGGGGACCAAGGAGGTGGTGGGACCAGCTGGGAGGCCCTGCCTGCACAACAGCTCCAGGGGCTGAAAACTGGGGACAATGGTACCCAGAAAAAGTGTTGGAAATGCCGCCTTTAAATCATTGCAGCCACCACCCATTGAGTATTTTTAATAAGGTTTGTTTTCAGCAAACATCCAAAATAGCTCATTTCAAAAATGCTGAATTCTGTCACCTTAGAGAGTTTCTGGGTTTATATCTCATAGTTGATAGCAGTAAGTAGAGAAAAATTATCCTATGATAAGAAGTTAATTCCCTCTTCTGAGGCCCTAAATCATGGACCTTATCAACAAAGGAATACAGTTATCTATCTGAATGGGGACCTTGCTTGGCTTTTGATATCTTTTTGGGAATATTTATTTTAATTAAATTGAATATCTGCCTTGTATCTTGCAAATATCTGATTGTCTCTGCATCAGCTTTTGCCTAAGAGGAAATATAGACGAAGTAATCATTTATACATGCATGATTTTCTTACTATGATCAACAATCCCTTTGTCTTCTGCCTTAATAATGCAAAATATCCTGTTTCCTCCATGTTTGCTAATGCTGCTCACAGTGGTGTGAACGATTCAAGTGCAACCGCTCCTCGACAAGTTTGAGGGACCTGTTACCTGAGCTGGAGAGGAGCTCTTGTCAAAACAAATTCTGATGTTTTAAAGGCTCTGAATAACATTAAAATGTAATGCTGGGGCAGCCAACTTTCCTGGTGTCTGCTGGGGATAAGTAGATGATAGCTGGAGTTCACAAATGTTTTGTATTCATGGAGCAAAGATTATTTGCAACCTCTTTGGAAAATTACTGAGTTTACTGGCTAGGGCTGCTTTTGAGAATTTTATGGTTCCCGGTATGGCCAGCTCTCTTAAGAGACGTTTATAATATTGAACCTTTCTCTGCAGTCTGTTTGGAGGTAAAATTCCTGTTAAAGGCAATAGGAACTGTGGCAGTGTATGCAAACAAGAAACAGGACAAAGGAGAAATTTTTAAACAAAGGAAATTTGAATTCTGGTTTTCACTGAAATTTGGGAAAGAAGGTGGGCAGGAGAAAATGCTTTTGTTTTATAGGCTTTCCATCCACCACAGACACTGGCAATGCCTCATTCATGGGTCTTGTGCCAAAGTGGTCCTGTGAGGCACTGCCAGTGGGAATAAAACCAGAATGAAAATAAGACTGAGAACATCTTGAAAACAGAAAAGCCTTCCCTTTGAAACAGCCTCCCACAGACGCTGAAGACCTGAGTAGTTCATAGCAATGTGAGTAACGTTCCTTCCCATGAAGCAGAATTTGAGCAAATTGAGCAAGAGCAAAACAGCCCTTGGCATAACCCCATGAGTTTCATGGGTGCTAAACCCGTGAAGACTTTGGTCTATTTGGTAAGTACAGGTGGTTGTCTTTCCACACGACAGAGATAAGTGTAAGAGGTCATCGACCTTTATTCACCTATAGGGCACACAGCCTTCAATGGGGGATCCTACATGCAGAGATCCAATGGGACTGAGTAGGAAGGGCTGAAATAGGCTCTACTGGAGTCAGTGACAATAAGGGTAACTTAACTAGATTGAGAGCTGGCCAGACTGCTAGCGTCAGACATGACAAATCTGGTGGTAGAATACAGTAGAGAATGGTGTTGTGCTTCGTGACGCATGTGTCTATGCTGAACTGACCGCAGTACTGGCAGGGTGTTTGTGAGACCTTCCTTCTACATGTCAAGGCAACTCTTTGCTCAGACCCTGCTTGTCTGAGTCAGCACTGCCTCATGGTTATGGTCACTGTCTGTGGGCATGTTGGTGAAAGTAGGGTATCTTGCTCTTTGATAGTTAACTGGCTCTTCTAGACAAGCAAAGCAGATACCTTTCATTTTGTTTTTAAATCAAAACTCCTTCCCAGGAGAAGAGCCTTGCAAATCCTGACGAGATGGTATGGCAGCACCAAGCATGAAAGGAAGCCACTACATTTTTGTTGAAAGTCTGAACTCTTCCTCACTCCCCTAAAATCCCCTAAAGCCTTTTCTTTACTTAAAACTATCTGACAACATATAACTTAGCTGTGGTCTGAATTCTGCCAGGAAAAGAACCACCTTCACATCAAACTGTAGTTATTGATGGTAGTTTTCAGCATGAATGTTAATTTGGGCTTCTGGTCCTATATGAGAAGAAATTTGAATTATTTCTGCTCTTCTACAGAGAGCTGGGCTTTCTTTCCAAGTTCTTCATCTGATTTCAAAAAGGCTTCATTCAGGCCACCTGAATGCATTCATAAGCTTTGCGTGACACAGGCTATTGCCCTATACTTTGGAGTGTCTTCAAGTGAAGGAAACCCATAACAGTTAAAAAACAGGGAATGGCTTTAGGGTCTTGAACTGAAGAGGCAGTTTGGTGTTTTTTTTTCCTTCTTCATTCTGTTACTACAACTTTCTTTTCTTGTGCTATTGCTTTTGTACTTCTTAATGTCTTGAAAACGGCTTAGATGTGACTCACAGTAATTTATGACTTTGGTGTGTTTCATTATTGTCTTTTGCTTGCTCAACTCTCCTGAATGAAAATTATTTAAAAATAGTTTTTTCTGGATTCTGGAATAATATAGGAGAGCTCACACCTGTATCTATAATGCATTATTTGCTAAAGTTTTTTGTGACAGTTAAAGTTCCCTACCTCTGGGGTTCTTGCTATAATTAATAATATCTAGAGCTTTTCATTGCAACTTTTAGTGAATTATACAAGGAGCTGATGCAATTCCTGTCTTCACATTGGGAAGCTGGGCCACTGCAGGGTGAGGTGATTTGCCTAAAGTCAGCCAGTAGACCAGTGGTGGATAGGGGAGAAACGATGACCCCTTTGTCCAGTTCTCTGTTCATGAAGACACATTGCCTCAATTAAGTGATGATAAACAAACCTGATTGCTCTATTCGGCTGATGAACTGCTGCTATAGCACCTACAACTCCTGTTTTGTTGCTGAGGTTGCCTGCAGGAGAATGCAACCAAAGAAGCGTCTAGGGAACAAGATCTGAAGGATTCTCCAAAGGGGACACTGAAGGCAAGACTAAAGAAACTAGAGGAGAATGGGGAAGAGTAGTCACAGCAGCTGATTCAGCCAGCTGGCTGTCGCCACCTCCTGAACCTGATCTGAGCCGCTAACGGGGAAGGGGCCAAGGGTGGAGGTATAGGGTCTTGCTTCTGGGTTTGGGGGACACCACAAAGCTATCTTAGGGCCAGGTAGGCTGGGTTCATCTGGGAGAGAGCAGCTTCTGCAGAAGTGCAGAGCACCCAAGCTACTATCTGCTCTGTGCTACCAACATCAACCATTTTCAGCACATTTAGTGAGTTTATAAATTAAAAGAAGATGAAGTGATGGCTGAAAACATGCATTTTACATTTCTCTGCAACTCTGCAGTAGAGTAACACGGAGCCAAACATATTTCCAGTGTATGTATGCAAAGTATGTGACTGTGCCAGATACATGCCAGAAAAGATCTTAATCTAAGGAGTTACACAGATTTCACATAGTTACCATTCTTTTGGTATTCCAACAGGTCACTGTATTGTCATTGAAATCGGCAAGAGGCCCAATGGTGCTCTTACAGCACAATTTCCACAGAGTTATGCTCAATTTACATCCAAATAAACAGTAGAGAAAGCTTAGAGTTTTGAGACAATCAAGGAAAGGTTTTACTTTCAAATGGAATTGATCTTCTGAGCCAAAAACAACAGAAAGAAAGAAAGAAAGAAGTGAATATGATACATTTAAATTTTGTAATATATTGGCCTGACACATGTAGTATTGCATTGCATTACTTAGCATCTCTTAAAAAAAACAAAACCTTTTATTGAGCAGTTACCATTCAGGCAGGTTATGGCATTTGTAGAGTAATTAGCAACTGTAAAATATGACTAACCAAATCATTATTTTTAACTAAAAAAATAGGCGCCTGCATTCTTATGTATAAAACATTTTTTATAAGCTGTACATGACCAGGGAATATTTTACAACAGAGCTTAAGACAGAGAAAATACTAATCAGGATTTAAAATGTCTGTAGTTATAGTGCTGTAAATGTTCTTGAAAATGAAATGAATAGCTTCCAGAGAGGTGCATAACCAGAGAGGTGATGCAATGGTGCCAGTGGGAAGGAATGGGCTGATGGGAGAGCTACTGGAAGGCCTCAGGTGCTGTGCAAGTCATCCAACGTGCAGCAGACAGACTGGTCCATTACTAAGACCCTCTTTGGTCTGATATTGCTTTGGGTCAAGGACAATGGCTACAAGTGCTGCAAAAAAGGGGGGAAGTGACATTCAACTTTACATTGATGTAAAATAAGTACCAATTAAATAAGACTAAGCTTTTTTAATAGAATTAAGGTATTCTTCTCAATGAGAGTGCACTACTGATTTTGCTAGCACCTTAGAACTTCAAGAGTGCAGCAGTTTCAGTATCTAGGAGAAGGTTTTCCCCAAGAATCACTCACTGTGCTTCTTAACGAAGCGCTCTGGATTGCTCACCTGGCTTCCCTTTAAATTTACACATCTTAAAAATGACTTCAGCGCCAACCCACTGGAGTTGATCTAGGTTCCCTCAAGTCTCATGAAACTTAGCTCATGTTCGTCAAGAGCTTCTCTGAGTTGCAAGTCAGTGAGGTGTGAAATGCTTGTGGTTTGATGATTCACAGAACTCTCACCGTGAGCCTTAATTAATCAATCTTTGCAAGGAATTTGAAATCCTTAGATGAAAGGCTCTGTAACTGCAAAACACTTATTACAATGGCCACCACTTGTATTCGTGGGGACCTCACTTTTACCAGTCCTTTTTGTACCATCGCAATATCTTTCCTTTTATGTTGAAAGCGGAAGAGCTGTGTAAACATGTTCACCAGCAAACATTTCTCATGGTGGTGGTTTAAAAGAAACTATACTTGAAAAGCAACACAACTTTCCTTACAGCCATATCTCCCCAAGCTGTGATCTTGTCAGGCTGCAGACATTAAATGAGGCTGGGCTGGGTCAGCACTAGGGTGGGAAAACGGGCACTGATGCTAATGATTAAGAAAATAAAGCATCTGAATCCAGATTCCTCCACCGTGGTGCCCCCACAGAGCACCAGGAGCCCATGAACTGTCCTCATGTACCACTGCAATGTGAATTAAAGCAAAAAACTTTGCTCATTCTCAGTAAACAATCTCTTAATTCTTTGCACAGTAAAATTACCGATTTAGCATACCACCAAAGCACGCGATACGACTTCACTGAGGGTGAAGATATCTACCCCAAAGAGCGTACAATCTGCATCCTAAGTATGGGTGTGTCTGAAGAACAGGAGGAAAGGGGGGGTATGAAGGATGGTGTTAGAATTATGTTCTGTTTGTGTCAGGTGTGGTTTTCATTTTCCCACACATAAGGTACTTTCCTTGGCTTGCATGTTCACAGCTCTCAGTTTCACAGGTAGATCCGTTTCTCCTGGTACTTGGACCAAAGTTGTTTTCAATCGTCATGCGCGTTCCTATTTGGGATGGAATAATTTAGAGAAAATAACTTGCACAAGTACTTAGAATTATGCACTGGAATTTGAGTCTCAAGGTTTGTCTTTGATTTTTCAGCACAGAAATTTTGTATTCATGTTACAGATTAGATATTAAGGGTAAGAGATTGAGAGATAATTGACTCATCCACCAACTAGATTGTCATATCTGGTACATGAAGTCTCTGAGGTGGAGAAATTTTTGTCACTCTGTTTGCAGAACTATGTAGGACAATTATGGGTGGAATTTGAAGTTGTTATTGTGTTAGTGTTACACAAATAACCATGTTTTCTGCCCAGATAGCCAGTGTGCAAAGATAATAACAGAACAAAGAGTGTAGGTTATGTTGAGCTGCAGAAATCCCAAACCTGTTGGGATTTGAGGTTGGTTTTAGACTTGATACCCAAGCCCAGGATATAAGGCTTGTCCTTTACAATCTGTATTAGAAAGTATCTGGTGAACGCCATGAGAAGTTGTGAGACGTTGCAGCAGGTCTGGGCCCTGTAGGTGGCAAATGGAGACTACTGATCATGTTAAAAAGACATGTAAAAGGCAAACATTAAGTGGACAGGAGGAGGATGGTGCTTGCTGCAATTCTCTATGCAGCAGCTGAAGTACTCTTTCAAGGACACACTACTGCACTCGGTGCTCAAAACCAGTATTCTGAAATCTGTCGCAAAATATCACAAAGAAAGGTTACTATATAGATCTCACAGCAGGTGTGAACCTCAGTCTTCAGCAGTATACCCATGTAAAGGAAGTCTTGTCTATGCAACACTCAAACATAATAATCTTACTTTTCCACTGATGCTATCTTCTGATCTTTCCAATTTGGCTTCTGCCCCATCTACGTTTATCACTCACTTCTGATGGTGTCTGGAAGGTTTTTGTAAATATAACTTTTGCATATCATATGTGATCTAAGATCAGCTTAGTTTAGTTGAAGTTATAGTTTGGTATTTAGGATACCTGTGTAACTGGTTGTACAAAAACTGCTCATCTAATCTGGTAACGTGTGTCTAAAACATCAGGCGCAATAAGAGAAATGCTTCTTGGCTGAACCCAGTGCTTGGGATAGGGAAGAAGAAGGAGGACCACCCATGTAACTTCCATATTGAGGCAGTGAAGAACTTGGAAAGTCCCAAGCCACAGTTGCTCCAATTCCAATGTTCTTTACCCAAGCTTTAAGTAATCAGGTCATGTCCTAGGTCCTTGACAGCTCACGCTTGTATCCCACTAACAGAGGAGAAAACTGGAGGAAAAATCAATTTGTACCTAGGGAACTCCACCATATGGAAATTCCTGTCTGTTGTTTCCATGCCTGTAAGTTCCTTTCACTGGCTTAAAGAACTTCAGTGCCTTAGCAAAAAAGGAAAAATAAAGCCTTGTCTATGAGACAGCGTCCAGGATCAAGGTGGTTTGGGGAGGAACAAGCCTGAGCATGGAGCTGCGGCAGCCTCACCCTTGTTGGGCTGCCGAATTCAACAACCCTTAACATAACCAGCCATACCTGGGCTTTCCTACATAAGCTTTTTCTGAAGAAAGCAGTAGAACTGCATTTAAAAAATTACGCATCTCTCACATCCACAGAGTTGCCTGGATTTTCATGGTAGTGCAAGAGAAAACTGTAGATGGGAACTTCAGGACAGAAAAGTGTAGTTTTGAAATGAAGGAAAAATAGATTTGAAATGTCCAGTGTACAGCTTCCTGTGATCTAATGAAAACTTTTGATTTCCTTTACAAATATTTGATTCCAATCATTAACCAGCCATAAATAAGGCCACTACCAATATTTTGCACGGATCCAAGACTTTCTTCACCTCGTATTCATAAAATTATTTTAGTCGTTTGTATGTTCCTTGTGCATTTAACCTCCATTCTGAATTGGTTAGATTTTTATTGACCAATTAATTTGGACTGGTAATATTTATTATAACACTTGACACTTGTTTTCTAAATAGTAGTTTTACTTATTTTTATACAGAATTACAATGGCATTGCAAAGTCTGAACAGTGCACTTACTAAGACTTCCTAGATGCGACAGAAGAGACATCAGGGTTGTATCTCTCATAACTTTTGCTTCCACCTAGTGCATCTGTGAATTATTACCTTAGTTTCTCAAAATTCAGTCAAAAATTAAACTTGATTAATTTAATTAAACAACATTGTCCCAAGGCCAAGTAGCTCAAATGTTCGTTTTTTATTAAACAGTAGTTTCATTCACACTTTCAAATTACACTTTGTTCAAAGGTCTCATGAAAAGAAAATTCTTTTTTTTTCCTGTCCTTCTAAAATAAATGTTGAGAGGATTCAGCCTTCAAAGAGCTCATAGAATTTGAGATACAAATAATCCAAAAGGATTTCCATGGTGATAGGAATACAGTCCAGGCTGCACTTTAAGGAAATGGCATAACAGCAAATGTTAGAGAAGTTAGATTAATAAGTAATCATTTTCACTGACAATAAAATCAAGTGGAATAGGCTAGGGATGAGTGGAATGCATAAGTCATTGCTTTAAAAATAGGCTGGGGCAAGCAGAATTTGGTCAGGTGTGCACAGGATCCACACTTCAATTTTGGGTCAGCCTCTTAAAAAATCAAGTTAATTATTGTTTGGAAAGGGAACAGAGTGTATTACTCTGTTTGGAAATGGAGGCTGTACAGCAGAATACATTGAACAGATGCAAATGGTTAAGAGGTGGAAAGTAAGAGCCTGCAAGACCACAAAGCTTCTATGATGAAAGAAAAACAGTGGGTCTTTTTTTACTGACACCGAGTTTTGTTTAGTTGTATGAATTAAGTGACACACAAATATTTTTATGACTGCATTTATTCTTCATAACAATATGAATGAGCCACTGAATAATAACAAAGTCCCTTGTGACTGCAGAAGAAGGGTGATTAAATTATAATCACATTGGATTAATTAATCTATAATATTTGTTCTTTATATGAAAGAGGAAAATCAGCCTTCAACATAAAGGTTATGTACTCATGAGGTCTGTGTCTTAATAAAGAAAAGGCTTTGGGAAAAAGCTTGACAAGCCCCCCAGATATGATATGTTGTAAATGTAGACAGAAGGTTATTACTGATATAAAATACATTCAATGTAATTATCAGCCACAACAAATAATCAGAGAGATGATAATGAATAATTAACATTTTTATTTTTCTGTAGTAATGTGTCTAATAGATAAGTGCACAACATTGAATTAATTTATTATGCTATAGCATTTTAGTAATGAAAACTGTATCATCAAAATATCTCTTCAGTGGTAGTGCAAGCTATCAGCTTAAATAACTGATAAGGCTTATTCCTTTGTTTTCCCCACCCAATCATACTGAAGAGGCCCTGAAAGCAACCAACTAGCAAAAGGAACTATAATAATCTTGAAAGAAAACCATAATAAAAATATAAAACTCACGACCTGATCCTGTAGTCCCAGTAAATTAAAAAATGCACATTATTTTCAAAGAGGACTCTTAATGTATTACATTAAATTTATACACATTTTATTTTCATTTAATTTTTGCTGGTTTTACTACTAAAAAATTCTGTCTTTAATCCTTTCCAAATAAAATACCAGTTGCAACTTATAAGGAATCAATTACTGTGTCAAAATCATCTGTGTTCTGAAAGAGAGAGAAAATATGCCTGAAAGATAATGTGCATGTAGATTTTAATTACTTAAACCCAACCATTTATGTATTGGAGTACTTTAAGGATATATAAGGATATACTTAAAGTTTTAAAGACTGACCCTATACCTCATTTTATGCAGAGTGTTTTTATGCGTATTACTTTTAAATAACAATAGTGTTTATTTTTAAATGGATTTTTTTGTATCTGTGGTTGAAAAAACCATTAATTTTATCATATTGTGTAGAAGAAAGTAACTCGCACAAGCGTCATTTCTGAAACCCTGTAGCTCTGAGCAGGCACGGCCTGTGCTTTTGAAGCTCAGACTATGACTTTTTTTTTATCTTCCTGAACTGTAATCAGACACCTCAAAGCCCTTGGACCTGAGCTTGGTTCAGTCTCATAGTCTGCAGTTTAGGCTTATCTCTAGCTAATAGTGGTGATTAATTATGGTGTGTTTTACAGAGTATTGCTCATGCTGATAATATTGTACCAAGTAAAGCTTTTTCTGCATTTCAAAACAATTTTTTTTTTCTTCTGCAGTACTTGGGGACCACAGGTAGAGAGGCAGTCTGTGCCCTGAGAGTGTAGAGTCTAAATTACAAGTGAAACTTCAGGGGCTAAAAATTAATGTTTGGGCTTCTACTGTTCAATCACAAAAAGCCACAAAACAGCACAAAATACTTTCTATGACAGGCACCAACCCCTGAGCCTGGAGATTTTGTGGCTGAAGTGAAACAGAAATTTGAGCAGAGCTGTCCTGTCCTCCAGGAGCCAGCTAAGATCCCAGGCAAGGAGAGTAACTCTTGCACTGGGTTGGTATGTCAAATCCGAAGTGTCTATCAACACCATCATATGTCTTGTTTTTATGTCATTCCTGCTTAACCTGCTGCAATGCCGTCCCGAGGATGTCAGTGAGGATGAAAGGTGGCTGCATAAGCAAATAAAGTAACAGAGGTGCATACTTCAGCAAATAAAAGAGAGGAAGATGGGGAGAGTATCTGGTGATTGGAAAACCTTGTTTTGATATGGTTTGTAGGCTTGGAGACGCAACAGTCTGGTTAATCCTGCATGCTGTAAATGACACTAAAGGTCCTCGCCAGACCAGCGGTTGCACTTTTTCAGGATACTATAGAGGCAAAAATACATTGCAAACGCTCTGCTTTAGTAAAGCCTTTGACACCGTCTCCCACAGCATTCTGGTTGAGAAACAGGCTGCCCGTGGCCTGGACAGGCATACTCTTTGCTGGGTAAAAAACTGGCTGGATGGCCAGGCCCAAAGAGTGGTGGTGAATGGAGTTAAATCCAGTTGGAGGCCGGTCACGAGTGGTGTTCCCCAGGGCTCAGTGTTGGGGACAGTTCTCTTTAACATCTTTATCAACGACCTGGACGAGGCGACTGAGTGCACCCTCAGCAAGTTTGCAGATGACACCAAGCTGGGTGGAAGTGTTGATCTGCTTGAGGGTAGGAAGGCTCTGCAGAGGGCTCTGGACAGGCTGAACCAATGGGCTGTGACCAATTGTATGAGGTTCAACAAGGCCAAGTGCCGGGTCCTGCACTTGGGTCACAACAACCCCATGCAACACTACAGGCTTGGGGATGAGTGGCTGGAAAGCTGCTTGGCGGAGAGGGATCTGGGGGTGTTGATCGACAGCCGACTGAATATGAGCCAGCAGTGTGCCCAGGTGGCCAAGAAGGCCAACAGCGTCCTGGCTTCTATCAGGAATAGTGTGGCCAGCAGGAGTAGGGAAGTGATCGTGCCCCTGTACTCGGCACTGGTGAGGCTGCACCTCGAGTACTGTGTTCAGTTTTGGGCCCCTCAGTAGAAGAAGGACATTGAGGTGCTGGAGCATGTCCAGAGAAGGGCAACGAAGCTGGTGAAGGGTCTGAAGAACAAGACTTATGAGGAGCGGCTGAGGGACCTGGGGTTGTTTAGTCTGGAGAAGAGGAGGCTGAGGGGAGACCTTATCACCCTCTACAACTACCTGAAAGGAGGTTGTAGCGAGGGGGGTGTTGGTCTCTTCTCCTAAGTAACAAGCAATAGGATGATAGGAAATGGCTTCAAGTTGTGCCAGGGGAGGTTTAGATTGGATATTAGGAAAAACTTTTTCATGAAAAGGGTTGTCAAATATTGGAAGAGGCTGCCCAGGGAAGTGGTCAAGTCCCCATCCCTGGAGGTATTTAAAAGACGGGTTGACGAGGTGGTTAAAGATATGGTTTAGTAGTGGACAGGTGCGGTTGGACTTGATGATCTTAAAAGTCTTTTCCAACCAAATGATTCTATGATTCTATGCAGAGTCGGTGTCACCAACACATAGACCTGCTTCTTGGACTGTAGAGGGCACCCTCATTTAGATGTTTTTGAAGACCAACACCTTAGTGGTCATGTTCTTGCTCAAAAATCCATGCACAGTGGAGATAAGTTCAGAAAGCTTTTCTTTTCATATATTTAAGGAAGAGTTTCCATCAGAAAAGGGTTCCAGCTGCAATGCTGACTTCCTTTGGTGTGACATTGGAATGATCCTAGGGATTCATGATCGAAGGATTCGTTTTAATCCACACCACTGGGTAAACTGTCAATGGTAAGGCCCACTTTGAGGAAAGTGATACAGGCTGAGGAGTCTGTGGGTTGCAAAAATACTTCCTTTAACTGGGTAAATTTAAGGACCCCTATTTTGAGGGATCGACAGCTGTTTGGGGAGTCTGCTCAGGTAGTATTCAGAAGCTCTATTGTCTTCTGTCCATATTGCTCCTCAGAGCTCCCAGGCTGATTTTTTTTTTATGAACAGCTCCATCAGTTTCTCTTTCTGAGCAATATTTTAGCATTTCTCTTTCTTCTTTTTTTCTTGTTCTCCAAGCTCTGCTTATTAAATTATTATGCAACTGTGATACTAAATCTTATCTTTTGACTATAGTGCACAGAAGAGGCAGATAAGACTTGAGGGGAGGGGTGAACCATTTGTCTATCAGTAGACTAGGAGAAGCAAGAGAAAGTGAAGAGAGGAAGATGATGCTTTTGATGAATATTTGTAGCTGAGCAAGACAGTGCACTAAATGGCTTTTCTATTTTCAGTATGGAGTGTACCTGTATTTCTAAAAGCAAGACTTTTACATGACTCTAAATCAAATCTGAAGTTAAAAAAAAAGAAAAAAAAAGATTTCTAACTCTGCTTCCAGCAACTTACTATTCCCTGCTAGCCAAAATAATTTCCTGTTTACTTATTGAGTAAGGTATAGTCCTCAGTTAAGAAAATTTTTGGTCATCTTAATAGGCCACATCATCAGCAATAGCCTGAGGTAGTGTGCAGGAAGTGATTTTTGGGTCTGTCTTCTACCCTGCCTGTATGCCTGTATCTGGGAGAGGAAGTTATAAAGCCCCAGGCACAAAGAGGGTGAAAATAGACACCAGAGATTCAAAAAAACTTTACTTCAAAATGGGAAGTTAAATCAATAAACTTTTGAGCTTACTTTTAATAGCACTTCAGCAGTGGCTAGTGTTTTCCTGATACAATGGCAGTGATTTGCTAATTGATTTGGTCACCAAAAAGGCTAATGACCAGTCTACATTGGAAAGCAAAGCAATTCCTAATTCAGAAGGCCACGGAATGGAGTAGGTCCATGTGGGCAATTTCTGTCAGTGCCGTCCACGCAGCTGCTGGCTCACTCACTGCCCCCCGGTGGGATGGGGGAGAGAATCAGAAGGGCAAAAGTAAGAAAACTCGTGTGTTGAGATAAAAACAGTTTAATAATTGAAATAAAAGAAGAAGAAGAAGAGGAAGAAAATAGTGAAAAGGAAAACAACAAGAAGAAGAACAAAGCCCAGGGAAAACAAGTGATGCCACAACTCACCACCCGCCAACCAATGCCCAGCCAGTTCCTGAGCAGCGATCGCTGCCCCCTGGTCAACTCCCCCCAGTTTATATACTGAGCATGACGTCATATGGTATGGAATAGCCCTTTGGCCAGTTTGGATCAACTATCTTGGCTGTGCCCCCTCCCAACTTCTTGTGCACCTGGCAGAGCATGGGAAGCTGAAAAAGAAAGTCCTTGACTAGGGTAAGCACTACTTAGCAACAACTAAAACATCAGTGTGTTATCAACATTATTCTCATACTAAATCCAAAACACAGCACTATGCCGGCTACTAGGAAGAAAATTAACTCTATCCCAGCTGAAACCAGGACAGTCAGGCAGAGTGAGTCCCTGTTTCCATCCCTGTGGGCACAAAAAGGCCCTGGACTGAGATGTCCTCACTGGGGGCTGCAGGGCATGAGCATTGGTATTGCTGTCATTGCTCATAGCAGGTGCAAGTCCTCTCTGCACTGAAGGGGACCCTCCTGGGGGCACAAAGTGCAATTTAATTCTTGTTCTTACTGGCAATGTCTTTTTTCCTTTCTTTTTCTAATCCATGATCAGGTAGAGCAAGGATTTCAAAATAAGAGTTGACGTTTAGTTCTTGTTAAAAAGTGATTGTTTAAGCCAGTTTGATCCTGAGGAATGACTCAATTCCCTGCTTAAAAAAGGTCTTCAAAAAAAGTATGCAGATTTATGTTTTGGAAAATCTTTACTATCTTTCTATCTTTTCTCAAAGACAAATTTAAAAAAACCTAAACCGCTCCTGTCATCAGGCTAATGGCATAGTGTCCCATTCCCCCTCTAAATCTAGTTATTATTGATCAGCTAATGCAATATTTAATTATACTCACAGGGGAGAGGGACTTCTTTGGTGTGTGATTCATTATCCCTTATGAATGGAAACCTCTCAATCTTGGTAGATAACCAATAAGCAAATGTTATTGATTGTTCTCCAACATCAAATAAGGATAATAAATATCACAACTTGGGTCTTGAATGTCACATTCAAGAGAAGCTTCATAACCATCCGTTAATGAGTTTCTAATCTTTGACCCCCTTGCTAATGCCAGCTGTGGTCTCTTCTTGATCATTACAACTTCCCTGTCATCACAAAATGACTCTGCCTTGGATTGTCTACATAAATACAGGCTGACTACAGGAAAATCTTAACCATATTAAATGAACTGTACTAAAGCCACTTATCTAAAGAAGACAAATTTCTTTGAAAGAAAATTTTAGTGGAAATTAAAGAAATGGCAAGAATAAAGAGTGGCAAAATGACGAACTGGTATAAGAAACGTTTGTGTGAGAATACAAAAGAGAATTTGCCCTATTACCGAACAAACTTCTTGGTTAATTGCGATGGCGATAGACTAGTAGCTGATGGCTCACTCCAAATAAAGGAGCTGACGTTCTCATGAGAGACTGGGGCAAGTTACTTGCCAGAGTGCTCAAACATAACACAGAATAATCAATAACGGTGCACCAGCTCATCTGTGATAACTGCCTGAGATGCACTTGCATCTCATGACAACAGTGGACACCGAGTTAGCAGAGCCTTCTTCCCTGCCTTCAAACAAGGCCAAGCTCATTTGATTGCATTTGCATTTACAGTGGGCCAAGATGTCAGTTGTGTAAAACAGCTCCAAAGCTTGCTTTAGTGCTCTGCCTGTGTCTGAATATACCTGAGCCCTACATCCAAAGCTGTAATCTTGAATCCTCCTGCTCAACTACCACTTAACTCTACAAGCTCTGCAGCTCACCCACTTGTGTTTAAGTTCTTAGCAGCAGTTACAGATTCACTTCCCCAGCCTACTCACTACTGCATGCTCTATCTCTGATCAAATTAATCCCAAAATAGTTTTTGAAAAGTTTGTTCCTTTCCTGGCAGTTTAAGTTAAAATTTGGTGGCTGGGGCAGCAATGTTGCTCTGAAAACTCTAGGGCAGAGGAGGGAATTTCTTTCATATCTCACTTCTTGGACAAAGGCTTAACATCTTCTCTCGATGTTCTTTAAAGGTCTGTGCTCTCTCATAATTTTGCATACTTGATTGTTTAAGGCCAATCTCTCCCCATGCAAAAGGAATTTACCTCTTTGATATGAAGTCCCATGAAGATGGAGGCTGATGGATGTAGATGCCTAAAAGCAGATTTCCAGAAGCTAATCTGTTTCACTAAAGTCTTTGGTAACGTCTGGTGCTTTTCAGGAGTCTAGCACTTACCCAGTTATAGAGGAAATACAAAATTAATGTGCTCAGCTCAACTCTTGTCCTTTAGGACAAGAGGAAATGGCCTCAAGTTGTGCCAGGGGAGGTTTAGATTGGATATTAGGAAAAACTTCTTCACAGAAAGGGTTGTCAAGTATTAGAACAGGCTGCCCAGGGAAGTGGTCGAGTCACCATCCCTAGAGATATTTAAAAGATGGGTAGACGAGGCGCTTAGGGACATGGTTTAGTAGTGGACAGGTGCAGTTGGACTCGATGATCTTAAAGGTCTTTTCCAACCAAATGATTCTATGATTCTGTGAAAACAGGCGAAAATAGAAAAGGAGTCAGCTACTGATCTGTAAGTCCATATCTATGCAGAATAAGATTTTTGGACACATACTTGGAAGTCAAATGTTCACAGTCAAGATGCAGTCATCTTGACTTTTAGACTATCTCAATCTGTTTGAGTTGCTTTACAGCAAATAGGATGTATTGCAGCTATTAGGCCAAGGAACTCTGGGTTCAAAATAAAACCAGATTACCTCTCCAAAATGAAAGTCGCCACTAGTTGTCTAAGTAACAAAATTCCTCCAATTCCCCCCAGTCCAAAGCAGTCCAAAACCCTTTCCAAAACAGCTTTCACCAAACTGCCTTCTGCATGTTTTCAGTCTGAGAATGAATAGATTTGTCTGCAGCATGCTTTCTTGGATGAATGATGGACTTTCTAGCCCAAGCACTGAATCTAGTTATCTTCAGTGAACTCGGTGTGTTGTACTTTCGTTAAAAGTCTGCAGCAAGTAGTTTGTGTAGATTTACACCCTCATCCTTTTATTGCTGGAAATCTAATTTTAAAAGCTGTCTTGGGACTCTGCTGAAGTGTTTGTGGAGTTAGATCCTTGGCAGGCTTTTTTGTGTGTGTGTCAGAAAACCACTCCACTATCTGGCACAAGTGGCAGACGATGCCCAGGGGATGCCCAGCAGTGGCAAAGTAGGAGGAATACAGCAGGGCAGGGCTGGCAGAGCTGCTGCATGGACTTCGGGCATCAGTTATTCACCATTTGCCTGGGACTAACCCATGCCTCTTTATCTTCACTGAAAAGTACAAGAATTTAACTGTCCCTTTCCACCTGTAATCCTTCCTTAATTACATCTTGCTTTTATATCTGTACTGTTTCAATCTGGATTTCACCCTGTGCCCATCATTATGGTATCTGAGCTCTCAGTCCCTTGTCATATATCCAAGTGAGCCCAAGGCTGGACTGACCTGTGGCTGTGTCCTTCATACAATTTCTTACTCTTCTCTCAGTACCAGCTGCAGCACTTAAAAAGGAACCACTAATATAGTCTTTACACATCAAAAGAGTAAGTAGAATGTGAAAAGTTATTAGAGAGAGACGGAGAACAAACCACAAAACATCTTCATACTCTTGTGTAGATCTGTGCTCCCACATCTTGAATGCTGAATGCTGTATTTCAGAGACCATAAAGCAGAAACTGGAAAAGGTCAGAGAAGGACAAAGAGGAACACAGAAGATAAGGAATGTGTTACATAGACTAGGGAACTTCTGGCTGGGATGTTGGAGATGATATAAAATGAAGATAGAAATTTTTGCAGGCTGTATCTGCACTTACCAATCCAGTTCAGAGCAGAGGTATTTTGAAATGGATCCTCTGGTTGTCTCCATTTACCACCTGCTAAGTAGGTTGTCAAAGCAGTTTTGGTACAAGTACTTAATACTTAATGGTGAAGTCTGTTTACAAGCCAATATGTAAACCTCACCACAACACATTTCCCTACCATGCACCTGATAGAAAAATCACCCCAAGTGTTTACTGTAAGGAAATTAAATATTGATAAGGATTGAACAGAGGTGGTGGTTTCACTTCCTATCATTAGAAATGCCAATTCCACTCCTCCTCACCAAGTTATTTCCTTTAGAGACAAGAGCAGCTCGCAGAAGTGACTCTGCCACTCTACAACTTCTTCTGTGCTGACTCCAAAATTTGAAGAGGAAAGGAAGCCCTGCTTTCCTGCCCAAAGGACCTAGTCCACACATCACTGCTGCTGCTAGAAATACTGTCGCTAACACTCAGCAGCTTTAAGCTGAAAAAAACAGCTATTGCCCTGTGACCTCCAATCTCTTCTGTGTTAGTAACTGTAAGGCACTAGATTATGTGGGTATGCAGTCACAGTGATAAATATAGAGAAAAGCCAGATCTATACACCGTTCTAGCCTCTCTGCTAGCGGAGCACACAGAGACTGGAAATGAGGTACAGCACGGAGCCTGGAGTGATTGCGTCTGCAGAGAAAGCAGGACCAGAGCAGTGCTGCTTGGAGCTGGAGCAGAAGCTGAAAACAATAACATGGGGAGGGAGAAGGTGATGGCAGTGATATCCCCAAAATTAACATTTGGTCCCCCTTCGGTGTGGACCAGACTGTATGTTGGGACACATAAAACTGGTGATTTTGTGCCACAAAATGCTGAAGCCTAAAGCCTGGTCTGTGAGGCACTGAACAAAGCCTTACATAAATGTAGACTACACAGTGTGTTGTTATAAATCATTTCTCTACAGAAGTTACATTAAGCAAACATTTCATTCATTCTCATATCCTTTGCCATAAAGCACTGGCATTAAAAATTTGTGCGTTTCAGTGGTGAGATGATTCTGTTATTTAACTGTACCTGGGTACCTGAAGGATCCAGTGAGATCAGGGACTTATCACCTGGGTGCTATACAAACATCCATTTATTTATTTTACTTTTAAATATTAGTCACGTTCACTCATTGGGCCAATGATTTAAAGTACCAAAAATATGTTCTTTTGTATCATGTGCTTTCTGACCTTTTCAAAATCTTAACAAATATTCCTACGGATTAATATTATCACAGTGTCTAAAGACCTTTTTGCCTTGAGGCTGCATGAGTGCAAAAGTAAAAAGCAGACACTGTCAAAAGATCTTATGGTACAGCTATGCAATAAGAGACAGCAACTGGATACAGTGAAAAAGGGAGTAAAAAGAAGTAATGAAACACTTTTCATACAAATGATCAAGCAGTCTGACCACTGTCATTTTTTTTTCTTTTTTCCAGCAAAAATAAGTTTTATGAGGATAATGAGATACCACTGTGCATATTTATGGTGAGCACTTTCCAGTTATGCAGAAGCAAAAGAACAAAAAAGGCTTGATGAAGAGTTTATAAAGGGACTGAGATGTGGGCTAATGTTTCAATAGTGAGGAAGAGACAGTAGATGCACTGTCAGGAGTCTGTGAAGGGCTTGGAAAGTGAAGAAGTGCAGTTCATACATGACTCAGGAAGGAAAAGGCATGGCCAAAGCAACAGGCTAAAAAATGTTCTTTTTGGTAGCATTCTTACTGCGTATGAGTGGAGTAAGTTTGCAGTCTTTTGCGGCCTGAGAAAACGATATTGCATTAATTGAGAGGTAAGATGATGAGAATTTGAGTCGCTTGGAGTGACCCTGTATTTCAGAGATGTTAGACCAGCCAGGTTTAGGCAAACCAGGTATCCAAAGATCTAGGGATTGACATGAGTCAAAGTTAACGCCAGGGTTATGGTTTGAATCAGATAAGATGGTGATATAGTTCATAACAAACAAAAAAAGTGAGAGAGAAAGCTTGGAAGGAAAGGTTAAGAATTATGGTTTTGCTATGCTGAGCTTTAGGTGATAGTTAAACACCAGAGGATGTTAAAAGGCAGACCAAAACCTTAATTTGGACACAAAGATAGGTCTAGAGAGATGTAGATCAGTGAATTATTAGCATAGAGATGGCAGTTGATGGTAATTGAAAAAGTCGCCTTTGAACAGACTATGTAGGGATGGATAAGATTGGTGTCATTAACAGCAGAAGAAGCAAAGACAAGAGTGTTTCAGCAAGGGTGAAACATTCAGAGGGCTGGGGTTGTAAAAGGCTTTAATTAAAGTCATGATGCAAAGTCCATTCATTTAAATTCACACTGGCTCTAATGAGTTTTGGATCAGGTCCAAAGAAGAAAAAAACAAATTTCGCAACAGGGAGCAAATGGCAGAATTCAAAGCGGGTTGAGAGCGGGTAAGAGCGGTATTGAAGCTCCACCTATATGTTATGTTACCCTTTGGGAATTCATTTTACCCCGCAGACACAGACATTTCATATGGTTTTGCTATGTTAATGATGCCCAAGCAGCACTAATTCTTGTGTCTTTAAGAACTCTTACCAAAACAAGTCAGATTAGACCCAAGATTGTGGCTGGGAATGCTTTCAGAATACATTCCGTATCATTGGCGAGAGGCAATCCTGGCACTCAGATAAACAGGGTCAGATTATTGCCTTGCTTTTCATGCTGAACAATAGATAGTAGATAAAGTCTGGCAGCTCCTTAGACTATTTTCTGCTAAAATAAACAGGTTGAGGTAAAAGACATGACTCCACTGAAGTCAATGGGAATTTTGTCACTAAATGTATTGAGGGTATCACTGTGGGGCTTAAATAAAGTCTTTGATACAAATCATAGGATTTTCTTTCCCTACAGCATGAGAGCGTAAGACAACTTGTCTGTTTGGGGATACTCAGAAAAAATAAGGCAAATAAAGAAAACTTATGATGTCAATGTGTGTAGGTTGAAGTGCTTAATCTGGGTATGAAGGCTTCACCTGATCTAAAGCTCCTTTAGCTGAGAGTGTTTACATGGGGATTTGACATGCTTTAATTTGTGTTGTATTGACTTCGCACCATAAATGGATTTGCTTTATCTTTCCCAAGTGCCTCAACTAGACAAACTATTGGTTATAATTGACAGAACAGGATAGTTAGACCCATGGAAGTAGGCAAGCAGATACCATGTTGATCCAAACAATACAAATCCCTTGAATGTACAGATACCACTAGATTTATTTAAACATCTCTTACATTTGCAGTTTGATCAGTGTTATAAGGAATTAGCTCTGTGACCTAAAATAACCCAGTCATAAGTGTGGTTAGTTTTATTTTGTAAATGGCAGCCTTGTTGAATCCGCACAAGTTGTCTTNNGCACAAGTTTAATTCAATTTTATTTCCGTCAGTGAGGTAGCATGTGAAGTTGTGATAATACTTTTCCCCTCCCACTCATTAGTTTGCTGAAAGGACATATTTACAACACGCTGAAGGGCAGGATCCTTTCACAGCTTCTTCTTGTACAGCAACTGAATTAATCATGAGGAAAGATGATCCTAAACATTGTACCAAGTATCAAGAAACATGATTTCTGTCCCAAGCTACAAGACAAATTTTCCATTTGGGATTTTCAGTAAATAGCTAGGGTCAAGATTTTCATTCTCTTGTGCCTACCTGGGGAGCCTGAATCTATGTTTGGGTGCATAAATCAGTGCACTGTTTCAAGAGAGCTGGTGGACTAAGGTCTAGGACACTGTCCAGCACGCTAAATCTGGGACTTGATTGCAGACACCCAATGTACGGTTCCTAGAATCAATTCAGTTTNCAAAATTTGGGGGAGAGAGTTCCTAGTGCTTTTTCATTTTTTTTTGGATTTTTTTACCCCCCTTAAAAAAAAAAAAAAAAAGTATTTTCATTAGTTTTCTGGCTTTCATTGTTTCGGAGAAAAAACACATTCTGATACAGGCTCGGGTGTATTTTCCAAGTTGGACACACATGTTGCATGATTAGCAGTGGGGCTTTGCTGTCGCAGGTGTCTCTGGATAATCCCAATCAGCACTTGTGGGAAGATGGGAATGGGGAGGAACTGCTGGGGCTGGTGGATCTTGTACCAAGCTGGTACCCAGCCAGACTCCACCTGCAGTGGTGGAGTTCTCACCCGTAACCTTGCTTCCAGACCTCCACCACTACCATTCCCTTCAGCTTGCCTGAGTACGTGGTATTGTCTTGTGATCCATGCTTACATGTAGGGTTTGATACATACATCCCAAAGTAAGGAAGCTGATTTGATGGATAAGACAAAAAGATAGAAAACAGATAAAAAGGACTTTTCCCAGACTTACCAGACTCAGCTCTGCAAAACCTGACCTATAAGTCTGCATTCTTTGAGGTGGAAACACAGGAAATTTTTTATTTTGGATTTGAGCTGTTCTGAAAGTTCAAATCCAGAATGTGGAACACAATTTCATCCCCACCGTGTTGTGATCAGGTGGGAGGAAGTTATCATTGTAAGAAAAGAAAGTTTAGTAGTTCACCTTAAAATACAAAAATACACATTATGAAGTTGAGATATATATTTTAATGCTTTCTGTGGAACTTCCAGGGCATTTTGTAATACCTTGCTATTCAACAGGGAAGACTTTTATGACTCATTACTGACTGCTACCATGTTTAGAAGTTAGCCTGGCTTGAAATTTGATGCCAAAATGCTTGCATGATTTTTTTTTTTTTGCTGGTAATTTTCCACAACTTCTGGGTTTTGGTTCACCAAATGAGATAAATGACAAAACATATATCTATATGTAATGCTTATTCTTGTTTATAGATCTAAAAGACTTGGCTGAAAATAGATAAAATGCTGCATGATTAAGAGTATTTGAAAAATTAATACCTAATAACTTGTGTGCATGAACTTTGTCTTCATTTGTGTAAGTGGTTAAAAAATAGACAGCTGAAAGTGCAAGGATAATTCATAAGAGCAAGAATTGACATCCTTGAAAAAGTTAATATCAAGAAATAATTTCACCAGTTATACTCATTCTAATAGAAAGTTCCTTGATAGGGAAGATCCTTCATAATCTATAAACTGGAATTAAAAAAGGAATATTGAGAGGAAGTAATGACCTCAAAACGTATTCTGGCAAAATACTGTTCTATTCATATAAAGTGTGTTTTACCTAACTAGGGGTGGTGCTTATTGGTCTTCTAAGGCTACAGCATAATTTGGAGCATAATTTTACATAAGACCTCATGGATTCAGGCATTGCATTAAAGTGTTAGGACATTTTGTATGGGTAGGATTCTTTCCAGTATTTTTCCCTTTGCTTTAATTTTCATGTCTGAGGGAGAAATGAACTGAGAGGTCTAGGCTTATTTGGATTAAATGAATTAAAATTGTTGTGAATGAAGGTCCTTCTTCCCTTCTCCTGGGGTAGTACCTACATGTTGGAAGAGATGCCAGTTCACATCCATTCAAAAACAGAAAAAGAAGGAAGCAAAAAAAGCCAAGTTACAGGAAGCAGGTGACAATGTGGCATCCACAGGAGACTTAGGAGGAGTTAAGGGAGGCAGAACATGCACTTTGCCTTTTACTCTGTTGAAGATGCAGATCCCACCACTCACTGTAGTGAGACTATGTTGATTTGCACTGGTGAACAGTCTGGCCAAAAACTAAGGCACAAAACATCACCTGCATCTTTCTAATCCCACTGTCCATCAATTAGCCAAAACAAAAGCCTCTAGATGGTGTATATGTCTCTTCCCACCCATTCACGGCCTCATTCAGCGACTTGACAAACTGCTGTGGCATTGGAAAGAGGTGCATCTCTGTTTTGACTTCTTTCTTTATTACAGAAAGTAAAATCAGTCATAACTACTGGCACCTCTCGCCCACACCTTCCTGAAAGCAGTTAACTAAGGTGGTATGACAAAAAGGGGTGAGGCCAGAAGTCCCATTTCCTTTTAAAAAAGTGGTGGGTTTTAATTACTGTGTCCACACATCTTGTACAACAACGCCGGTCTGGGTTCTACTAATAGGAAACACCCTAAGGAATAGCTGGCTTGGGTCCAGCGCCAAACAGCGCTCGTCCTTCGCGGTGGCAGTCCTCTTCAGAAAGGATGACTAAAGCACCCAAGCCCTGGCTCATACCATCTTAGATGTCAATAAAACAGTAATAATTGTCTTCTTTTGAGATGTATCTGGATAATACCTTCACAGTTACAGTTAAATGTCAGCGTTTGTTAGGAGCTGCTGCTATTAACTGATTATTTCTTATTCAAAGACTATATAAAAATTTTGGTGTTTTGGAAACTCTTACTCAGGCTTGATGGCAGTAACTATATAGCAAGTATGGAATGTCTTCCAGCAAAAATATTAGCAACATTTTCCCATTTTGCTTTAAAAGGCTGAGCTTTGAGACGTTAATATTGACTACTTTATAATACTAAGGTTTGGAAGTAAATGCATGTTAAATATTAGAAATGAGCTTTTAATCTTTAGGAAATCAATTTGGTTTTGTGATACTGAACTTGTTATATTTTTATATAAAAATAAACATACCCAAAAGAGACAGAGAGAGGGATATATATGTAATTGGATATGCACTTTTTAGTGCAATATTAATAGTATCAAATTATTTCCATTTTCCTTTCCTTTGTTTCATAAATTATATAGAGTTCTTGGAGACTAAAGCAACAGACTAAAAATTATTTTTGTTTTTACAAAGGCCTCCCTAAAATAATTCGTGAACCTTCACAATTAATGAAAATAACACACTGGGACATATCCTTAGTCACTGAAATACTGATGCTCGGAAGTTTATACCCATTAAAAATTTGTGGGTTTGTTTGCACTGTGCAAAGCAAACTGAAGTTTCTAAATAAGTTCTGTTGATTTGACTTTCACTTTCTGTTCCACCCATTTTCCTCCCCCATCCTGCCTTTCATTTGCCAGAAAGCCCTGTCTAGCTTATTTACATGTGAAAAAACTTGGAGCATCATGTGGTGAGGTTCCAGGGCAACACTGAATCCCATTCAATTCTCATTTCCTCCCTGACAGTCACCATTGAATCAATCATGTTTTCCATGCCCTCTTCATGACCACCTAGGAGATCCCAAATCACTTTTCATCTGCTGTGTCAATCACACTCAGACCATGTCCACTTTTCATTACTAACACACTGTCATGTGACCAGCTAATCTGTCACTTTCTGACAGCGGTTAGTGTGGCAATTGATTTAATTAGCAATCAATTAGCTTGTTACTATTGGAAGTAATTACCTTTTATAGAGAAAAGAGTGCAGCTGGCCATAGCAATAAAACTGCACTAATAAAACTGCATTTACCTCCCCTTCTCTACATTCAAAGTCGCTAGCACTCAAGGGTTAGCAGAATTATTGGTGACATACACAGGCTTGAAGAGTCCTAGGGGATTTCTTTGCTCTCCTGATTATGCTGGCAGACTCTTTCATTAGTATAGTACTTATATCTTAGGAAATAGGTCTGATTAAGGTTAATGTTAACATTTACATTGTTTACTTCAGCGAAGGTTTCAGTATCAAATGTTTGCTAATGAAAGCATTCTTTAAGATGGCTATATATTAATGCTTCTGTGTTTGCACTGGAAAACTTCTTTTTAAAAAAAACGCGGTGCACCTTTAAAAAGCATGTGTGTCATACTTAACTGTGCTGGTAATATTACTTGCTATTTTCATCCACTCTATAAAACATACACAGAAATTTAACTTGTTGAGGAATCAAGTGTGCTCATAAACCTTGGAAATTCTGCAGTAAAAACAAGAGAAGTACTTTCTAGCTGTTTTCTATTTAAAAACTGATGTAAAGTTATTTTCTGTTTGATACGTAAACTATCCAACACACATATATTTCTAATCTATGGTTGTGCCATTTCAAAAACCAGGACTGAAGTACATATCACACACTTGTGCCATTAAATTCAACCTGCAAAATACTCCCAAGGCAGACAATGACTCGCTACATTAGCTCTGTGGTGAACAGAAGAGTCAGTAATGAAATGAGTAAGTAGACTTGTACTCCATTCATCATCCTGTTTGCTTCAATATAAGTGTTCTTTTATCAGCAGTATTGGTACTGATGTCATCACACGAGGCATAAATCACAGCACAAGTGACAGTGTCCTATTAAGGGTCATGGTCTAAAATCATTATTGACAAATTAAAGACCACAGTTAGCCATTTTCCCGGTATACCCTCATTTGTGATATAGTTTGAACCTTTTTAGCTGGCTGCAGGATAAATAGTCATTTATAGTTCTGAATAGCTGTGTATATTAACTCACCGACCACACTACATTCAAAAAAAATGGCAAGAAGCCCAGCAAAGACAAGGATGTTAAATCTTAGGCTGATCCTTGTCATCAACTCACATTTTATGGGACCTAGTTGTGAGGATTACAGAGAAGACACCATCACACACCAATCTGTAATAAACACTCCTCAGTAATGTCTACAGCAAATAGGACAAATTCATCACCAGTGTAATTAGGCAGAGCTTCTGCTACAGTCAATGAAAAGCAGTACAGGGTAATATCAGGAACAACCCTGGGCTGCTCCTTCCAGAGACTTTATTCCTCACATAGATGAGGGTGGGGGAAACTCAGCCCCTCTGCGCTCAACCCGTTTAAAAGCATCTCTCTTATCAGGTCTTGTTGCTTTTCAGAGAAAGCAACACTTCTTTTGTGTATTGTCCAGTGTAGCCCCTTATAGAAATGCTGAACTGAAGGGCGTTGACCCAGAAGAGGTATTTTACTGTCCTTTTTCAGGAAAGGGTAGCGGGAACTCCAGATTCCCAAAAGCCCTGTTGCTTCAGCCCTTAGGTAAGATGATGGCTGTAGCTCCTTCTGGCTGAGGAAGCTATTTATGATACCTGCTGCAGTCGTTAGTTACACTGGTGTTTATGGCTTGTTGGAGTTCTTGCATTGCTCTTGTGCCGTTGTTGTTTTGTGGTACAGACATCTCTCCCCCACATCATTTTATGGAGGCCACTGGAACAGTCAGTGGATGAACCAAATAAATTCACTGAACATCTGACTGTATCTGCACTGGTGGCAAGAGGCATCGGGAGACTGCATTAAATTAGACGTTCACTTCCAGCTGCTGTTGGCACAGTTACAGGGAAACTGTTTCAGTGTCTTCTTACTGCAACACCTACCTGAAGCACTGATTTTCATATTGTTATTGATGGATTCTGGTGATTGAGCCTGGAACTCCTCACAAGGTTGCAAAGATTAAAGCAAAACTTGAGCTGACCCCTGAAGCTTCAAGCAGTGATAAATCCCATCTTGCTTCTCTCATTTTATCTGTATACTGAGGGTGAAAAAAAGGAAAATGCTCTTTACTGCCAAAGAACCTGGAAAAAACAGTATTTGGGCATTTGCAGGAATGGTTTTGAGAACCATTCCAGTACCATTTCTTTCAAGAAGGGATCTCAGCGTGGGATGTGATTCTACCCCCTCCAGTATATTGAAATATCAAGGACAACTTATCTTGGTTTAAGTAAGGTCAAACCAATATTTTAACTGGAGTTACACTTATTTCTGACAGGCACGGATCCTGGCTTTGTCCCTGCAGATGTGAGGACGGGGCATGTGAAGAAGGAGCAGGCGCTGCCCGGGTGCGGGCTGTCCAGCCATGATGCAGCGCCCGCCCCGTTGGGTGCGGCAGGAAAGGGAGGCGAGGGTTAATGACAGGGTCTGCGTTATTCGCTCTATTAGGCCAGTCCTGGCTTCCAAATCCATTCAGCTCTATAATCTCACTCATTATACAGTATGACTCTTTATAATGCTTAAAATGTTGCCAAGTACTGTGTTATAGCAGAGACGGAACGAACACTGTTATTAACATACACGAATTTAAACAAAGCTTACTCATATGGCTCCTATTACTGTAGTATCTGAGCACCTCATTATCTTTAATGTATTTATCCTCACGACATCCCTCTGAGCTAGTGTAGTGCTATTATCTCCATTTTACAGATGGGCAGAGCAATAATAAGGGTACGTCGAGTAGCAGAGTCAGGGATTTCAGCAGGGCAGGCTCCTGTAAGAAAAAACGCGCCTTCGGTGCAATGTCATGGCCGGAGCTGGTGGGCGATCCGTGCTGTAATGGTGTGCGGACCTCTCCAAATTTATTTTGAGCTATGCTGTGAGCCTGCAGCAGAAGTGTGGGCTTCAGCTCGCAGTCTGAGGGTGGGTCTAAGTAACTCTGGACTGTGTCTATCCAGCGTTTCTGCTCTGGTTTGGTTTTCTACTTTAAAAGTGCCTGTTCTACCTATGTAGCCTGTAAGCCTGTATGATGACTGGCTGCTTTTTTCAGGTGATAACAAAGCAGTTAAACAAAAAAGACTGGATTTTCAGACCAGCTGATATTTCTTTTTGGCAGATGTCTAAATTCGCTAAACGTCTGCAAAGTTTGGTAGACGTGTTTAGCCATCATTGGAGAATACATACAGGTTATATCTTACGCACAAAGGGGCTAAACCCATTCCAAGTGCACCAAAAGCCACATCTTCTGTTACTCAGTGCTAAAGGAGCACTAACATAAGTTGTAGACACATTTTTGAATCCAGGATCAAAACGGTCTTGTTCTTATATCTCGTCTTCAAATATTGCAATACTTGGAAGATCAGCTAATTTCAGGAGACTCCCATCAGGCTGGGACCGACAGGTAGGTTCTCCTCGTAGGACACCTCACTGCATCAGCAAAGCAATTATGGACTTTTGCTCCAGATTTCAGCCCTGAACAGTAGCAACACTGAGATCTGGGAACCTTGGCTCTAGATCCTCACAAAAATAAAATTGAGATGTTTCAGGACAAAGTTCCAATTTTATCTCATTTCCAAAATAGGTATCAGGCTTTTGGTGTTCTGAATTTGAATTCTTTACCTTAAAGATCACTGTGGATGTCAAGCACAAATTCCCTTCTACAATGCAATGATTAACCTCAGATGACGCCAGACTCTGGCTTTCTTTAAGGAAATGACATTCCTAATACAGAAATATTTTAGATAAGAAACTTCTGATTTAAAGTGAATCCTAAAAAAAATGTAAATTCATATTCCAGGCAATTTTAGTACATCCATTTATGCCAAGGGATTTTTTTTTTTTTTACTACAGATTTTATGGGGTTTGGCTGAAAAACAGCATTTTATTGTAATTACAACTTATGTGGGGTTGTAGCCGTTTAAATAACATTTTTATAAGGTGCATCACGTCCAAGAAAGCATCTCAGGTCAAAAATGATAGCACATAGGATATTATCCAAGAGCAGCTCATGTCTTAGGACATTTACAAGAAGTGTTTAAACCCAGGTTCAAGCACCTGAGCTGTCTGTTTCATGTCCTAGGTGAGTTTCTTAACTATAAAAATGTTGAATTTCCAGTTCCAAGTATATCTTCAAAGAGAGACTAACAAGAAAGTCCAATAGCTAAATTTCATAACTGGCTTGTGAAAAACTTGGGCTGATGGCAGAATTTTGCCCTGACACGAAACAGAGACCTTTTCTAAAATAGTGATCATTTTCACAGGTTGGAGAAATTGTTTTCTGCTTGCTCTACTTATTATTGTACATCTGTACTTACTGTTTCACATTTCTATTACATTCTGTTAGAATTTATTCAAATGTGGGTTGTTTTTAACTTTCAGCAATTTGTAAGGCTCTCCGATTTTGAAGTTATGGATATAATGTTTTGTATTGAAGGTGTTTTAAAAAGAAGTCTTTTGTTTGTTTAATACTTTCTACAAATAATTTTTAATTTTTTTAAAGGACTACATATTACAGTAATCAAGAGTTCGACACTAAAAGTAATTGGTAGAGAACGCAGAAAAAGAAGTATACAGGGTTACTAATATACACCAGGGCTTAAGCTGACATGAATTTTTATCTTAATTATTGGACAAATTTGTACTCCCACTATTTAATTCAATTTGCATGCATCGGTAGACACTTATTAAAGGTAATATTACATCTGTCATTTTAAGACTGGTGAGAATTTTATCATAGGAGCTGCACGAAACAGCCACTCTATTATGTAAAGAACTCTTTTGTAAAGCTTAAAATAACCAGTATTGCATCCCAATTAACTATTTGGAGGAAAAAGTCTTCTTTGTGGTACAATTATACATAACACATAATAATATGTAGGTCTTTTCCTATACTAGGCTGTATATGGACATAATGAGTTCTTTCAAACACCTCCTGTCCTTAATATCAGACCAAGAAAAAAAAAAAAAGGCAATTGTAGCCTGATCTCAAATCAAGTTATTGAAGAAGGATGTGTATGCGCTATGGCAGGTTTTGCAGACCTTTTCTATATGAACTGCACTTACTATATTGAAAAAAACTTAGCTGTCAAGTCAGCACATGCTAACAGCTCCTAATTCATTGGTTTTCCTTGGGACAGAGTCTTGGTTAAATTGTAGAAAACAGGGAAGCAGGTAGCTGTTCTCCCTACTGAAAGTCAGCTGTTCAATTAAAAACCCAAAACGGTAGTTACCATGGTACCAGCCCTGTTATGCTGTGTATCAGTACAGAGGTTTAAATACTTAATGCAAACACCTTTTTTTTTTTTAATATAAAAACCTTTTAAGGAAGTCTCTTTATAGTTCTAATAAATACATTGTCAGGCAATTTTATTTGATAGGCAGTTTCTGAGGAATGTGATGAGTGGAATTTCCCTGGGAAAATTTTCACTTAAAAAGGAGCTGTGGAAAAAGAATTTCAAAATTATGCTGGTAGGAAAAGAAATATTAAGAACAGGAACAGCTGAAGTGTGCACTACGTCCCTCCTGCATCTCTGCTTTTCAGCTGGTTTTAGACTAAAATAACATTGTCTTACTAATTCGATTACTTTAGTTGTGACTTGCAGCCATTGGCCTTCTGATCAGTTGTCATTAAAAAGTCTGCTTTCCCGTCCAATGTTTACTGTGGGATGCCCTAGCAAGATAATATAGGCAATGGCTTTTAATGGAAAGTGTGATTTCTCAGCTGTGAAGAATGAGGGTTTCCCAAAGTGTTCACAAATCAAGACATATTATCAGATATAAACTAGTATAATTGCCTTGGATTTTTAAAGACTGCAGAATTGGCTTAATGGAAGTTGAGATATTTTTAGTATTAGATTATTTTCTATTGCAGAATTAATCAGAGCATTACTTATTACTCTGGGAACAGAATAAAAAGATGATCTCAGCCTCAAAAATGTACTTTAGAGCTGAGCTGAGCCCTGTACTTTCAGAATTGCACTGCCACTGTGGGTGACACTGGGAAGACGAAGACCATCAGCTGGTACGTTTGGTCTCTGCCTTGTACCCTCAACTTCGCTATGTTTTCACCAATAGGACTCGCAGGACACAGCTGTGACCAGATACTGCTATTGATGCATATCCTAGGGTTGATTTTTTTTAATCGGGTTAAGCAGTTTGATATTAAGAACTGTTGTTACCTTCTTTGCCTTTTTGATGGGAATTTTACGAAATGTACTTCATATTTTGCACCGATTATTTTCTAAAAGGCAGACATTTGGCATCAGGTGGTGTTCTGCAGGCAGCTGGGTACTCATGCTTCTCCAGCCGAAGTTGTATTTTAGTTTGCTGAAGAAAGAGAGGAAAAGACCCAGTAATTTGTATCCACTAACTCGAAGTTCTCCGTGACTTTCTATTGTTACTATTGTCGAAGAAGCCCGAACGGTGAGAAATAATCTGGGAATTGAAATTGTCGCTGGATGCTGTGTCAAAAAACAGCCCATCAATCTGGGAAGAAATTTTAAGGGAACAGGTTTTTCATGCCTGTGCGCTGGTAGGAAGCCAAGTGCGTGTTGCCATTTGATGGTAAAATCAGCATACACCTGTTCCAACCAGCTGGCGACATAACCCATGTCAGAGGGATATGTCACTGCCGCACCAGCCCAAACTGCTGGCGGTGGCTGCGTGACAGTCAGGGAAGACAGAAAAAGGAACTTGGGGACCAAAAGAGGAGGAGTTTACAGTGCCATTTCAGGGACACAGATGTGTGAGGAGTGTGATAAAAGAAGGAAACATCGGAGGGAATAAGCTCAAACAAAAAAGCAAATGTGATTTGCATGATGTAATTATGGACAACCATTGACTGCTTCGTAATAACACTCAGTAGGGCAATGTTAAACCTACTGTGAGCGCTAAAAAGGCCTCAGCTTGAAAAAAGGTCAGTGTGAATTAGTATATATTTGCAGATTAATTCTGAATGTTATATCATAAATTTTATAGCCTAGCAGTTACTGGTGTATAGTGAAGATGACACTAATGCGATTCAGACAGGATTAATTCGGAGAGGACTAACATCTAGCTTGTCACTTTAATTTGTGGGGAATGAGGAAAATGGAGATATGTTAATATATGTGTATATTGTGTGTATGTAACGTGCATGTGTGTGTTGGACATAATTGTTATATCTCCCACTGTGTTGCGTCAAATTCACAACCAAAATCACAAGCCGCTTTAACAGCAGAAACACTATCAAGTCTTCTATTTTTAAACTGACTGGATTATGAGTTCAGCTGCAGTTTCTCCCTTAGATAAAAACAAATCCTGCTAACCCTTCACTGGTGTAAATGGTTATGCCAATGTACACCAGCTGAGGATGGTGTTGCTTAATCTATTGAATAGATGTGTTATAGTCTTTCTGCTCCCCTTGTACCCTTATATATATTTAAGTTAATGGATTCTGGACATCCTACCTTAAATTTCGAGACCCAAAGCTAAATTTTGATGTTGCATCTGCAATGTGTCCCCAGTAAGAGAAGAAGGAGGCACTGTGGGATCATGAGTGCAGAGCTGAGGTTTTTGCATTTAGTTGCAATCTATGCTATGGACTCTCTGAGTGCCTGTGAAATTATCACCGAGGATTGCTTTGTTTTTATTTGCAGGGCTTGACAGGGAAAGTGATCTAGATCCTTCATGTGGCATTTAGATGTAATCTGGAGGACACATACAGCTGTAAAACCGGAAAACCCCTTCCCAACTGACGCCTATCTCTGTAGGCACCTGGGTGCCATCAGTACTTTGTTCTGAGCTGGGTGTCTCTAGCCATGGACGTGCTGTAGAGTAGGGCTCATGACAGTGGTCCTTTTCAATAAAATGCTATTTGACAGTGGACAAAAACAGGCCCAAGTCTCTCTTTTCTTGAGGCAGAAGTCCAGCCAATGCCCTGAAGGACAGGGAGGTGAGGGGCTCCAGCAGTCGGGGTTTTAATCCCCTCTCAAATTCTGGCTCAATGGACACACGTGTCTATGTCCAGAAGAAAACCCAGCTTGAGGCCAAGGGGACAAAGCCCCTTTCAGCAGGTTGGAGTGAACTTCTACGTTTAAGACAGCTGCTCAGTGTGCTGTGTGTCCCTTGGGTCTCCAAAGGGCCAACTGCTCAACACGCAGGGTCACTTGCCTCTACTGTAAAGAGTCAATTTTTTCTCCAAATATTTCACAGGGAGTCAAGCTGCTTTTTCCTGCATCTGCAATTTTAATGCCTAGCTTCATCCTTTATTAAACAGAACTGTAGTCTAATCCCTAATTCCCATTTTGTAAAATGGACAAATTATATAAAATTTTACAAATATATACACATAAAATACAATTACGTAAAAATGTAATTTCTTCTTTCTTATTCACAGGATCCAGGGATCTCGTACCATAAAAATGTATAGTATCTAGCCCAATATACTTTTAATGATGTAGGAGTAAGTTATTCTTAATTTCCTGTGCATCTTTTCCCTTTTTAATTTTGTTAGAGAGATACAAGTTCTGAACTGAAGATTCCTGAAGTAATCACAGAGATTCCTTTAAGGATTTTTCTAGCAATGAATATATGTTGTTCTCTGTCTTCGACAGGCTGGAGAAGGTCTGAGATATTGACTACACAGCAAAGACGCCTACTCCAGATTGTTATAGGTGGCAAACAAAAGATGCCAATATGCTTGGGACTAGTGATAGAGTTATATTCTTAATTCAAATGGATTTTTCTATAATCTTGTTTTGTATTCTTATTACTATTTTCTTGATTTTGGATGAGAAATTATGTTTTCATGAAAATAGGAATTTGCATTCATTCACATTTCTTTGATTTTCATCGAAAAAAAGGTGAAATTAAAATTCAATCTCTTACAACTGAAAACTAGCACAATTCAGCCTGAAAATAAAAAATCAAACCACAACAAATTCTGTTTGTCTGGGGAGGAGGAAGAGTTCTTTTCTGACCTGTTCTCAAGACCCCATATTTCCAAATCAAGGCTCTCTGGACAGAGCTGGCATACTTTCATCACAAGGTTGTCATAAAAGGAAAGACCAGTAAATCAGGGCGTTGTGCTGTGAGAAACAAGAGCTTCAGCCCGTGTGCTGTTTTGTGCCAGACCAGGGATGCCTACCCAGGTTATAATATAACTTTAAGAGTCATCCTTGATCAGCAAGATCCTTCCAACATTAGGGATCTTCAGGGTGCCCTCTGACTTGATTTTTGATTGTTCAGCAGGTATCCTGGGAAGAGGACGATGTAATCACCTGACACACTATGTCCATCAGCCGGCAGACTGAAAAATGGCCTTGGTGTTAGACCACAGTCTGGACTTGGTTGGAAGACCCTGTTGCCAGTATGCTGTAGTTTGGTCTTTAAGAGTAAAACGTAATGTAAGGTATCTTGGTCATCTGGGTCACCAATAGCAACAGGAGAAACCCCAAGTACTATGGACATGAGCTGCACCTCTTCCTTGCAGTGCATCAGTACAGTGGGAAATAGTGTCCGTTTGGGGTAGTTAGTGATAACAGAAATTCATGCCTCGGGAGCGAGAGGAGAGGAGAGGAGAGGAGAGGAGAGGAGAGGGGGAGATTCATCACCAGCATGCCTAAGCTGCCTACAAGGAAGTGTAGGTGTCTGTCTCATGCAATGGAAACCTGTTTGAGGCTGTAGACTCTGGAGATGCAATACTGCACCTTATAAAACAAAGATTTATAAAGGACTCGTAGAGTGCTCTGAGGAGCCATAATCAGTAGGGCCGCTCTCAGGCCGGTGAGAGGAGACCTCTGCTCACACGGAGGACCTCAGTGCTCCAGGCATGAGTGGTGTGAGCGGTGGCTCCTACTTCCAACATTAGCCGGATTCTAACTGAAGCTGTTTGGGTTTTTTTCTAGAAAACCACAATACTTTAAAACCTGGGAATCCCTGAGCTGCTTATATAAATTAATGCAAGATGTTAGCTGATACAGCTCTGCTCTTAATGTGTGTGAAAGGGTTTGGGTTTGACGTCTGAGAGTCCTGTGTCTGCATGTTGCCAAATAAGAGCATTTCTATTTTCTTAGACTTGAAATATATTTATGCATTTCTAGACCTATATCAGCAGCTACCTTATGCTGTGCTGTGTGTCCTGTTACGAAAAGGGGTGCTTTTCGTATTTCCTTTTTCTGCAATCGTATGAAATCAATGTTTTTGACATGCAAGGAAGAAGTGCCCCTTTTTTCCTTTATTCCAGGACAGACAGTAACTGTCTCCTGCCCAGTTAGCTGCCTGTCTTATGTTACTTTCCCGTCAGACTCTCACTACTTCTTTTCATTCAGTATTTAAAGGTGCAAGTAACCTGGTTTGGCCTAAATTTTGCTCTATTTATCCTGCAGGCAGCAGAATTTTCTAAGAAATCCTGAAAAAATTCCAAAGACGTGAATAGAAAATAAAAACACTACTTTGCACGAGAGGTAAAAAGCAAAAAACAGTGCTTCTGCAAAGTTGATCAGATATCATAATTGTGTCTGATATTAGCCAGAACCAGTGAGGAAACTGGAGCACTCTGAATGTGAAGTATTTAAAAATAGTTTCATGACTACATAAATACCTTTGGAGTCAGAATTTAATTGAAACTTAAATTCTTTGAGAGTTATTAGTCATTAAAAAGAATGACCCTCTATTTAATTTTTAGATTTTAATCTCGTATACTTTTCTCTCCCATTAGCTCAGAAACCAGCTTGTTATTGCCCCTTAAGGCTTTCTATATAATTAAATATTCCTGAAACTCTCAATGCCAGCTATACTGGAATAACCTGAATCAGAATAAAGCAAGGTTATTTACAAAATTTTTCTGCTGAGGGTTTAGCACTTGAGTCTGCTTTTACTCATGTGAGGGTATTGGGTCATACTTTTCTTGCATAGAAATGGGAATTTTGGTCACCAAAGTCAGTGAGATCACAAATAGGTACCATGTGTCCATGAAGACACACAGCTATTTTTTCTTAGGAAGATGATGAAGATACTTCTGGAGGGGGCTATTAACGACAGCCAAGAGGTAAAACCCTCAAGATCTGGAAACAAGGGACCAGAGCTCACAGTTGGTAAAATGTGTGGCCGTGTGCAACTATACAGCTTTTTTTTGGCAGAACTGAGTGCTTAAAAGGTCTGTGAGAAACTGGACATTGAAAAAGAAGTCTCTGGCGAGAAAAGAAAGCTGTGAGAAAGCAATTCATAGTCAGACCAGGTGGAAGAGACTCAAGCTGTCCAGGCTGTCTGAAGCAACCTTCCTGGCTTCTAGGAAAAGCTAAAGCCAAGGGATGGCCAGCCAAACGTGACCATGTGATTGCTGCAGGACAGGATTTTATCTGGAAAGCTGGGATTGCTACAGCAGGGCAGTTCCAGCCTGGACATCATACACTGCTCCAGATGGAGGGGAACAGGAGCTGATCGCACTGCTGTATGTGCAGCATAAGATGGTTTTTGGGAGCAATCGGTCTGTGCCATGCCCTGCTGGGTCCCCATGTACATGTGTCCTTTCCCTCCTGTGATACCATGTGGAGGGTCTCGGTGGGACCGCAATGCTTGGATGCTCCTCCTTGGACATAAACTCTACAAGAAGAGAGTGTTTCTGGCCAGCTTCAATCCTCATGCAAATTGCCTTCAAGAGCAAGCAGGCTTGAAATTGTCCCCAGGACTAATTAGGTCCCAGGTTTAGGTACAGAAATAAGCAAGGAAACAAAACTCAGGGAAGGACAGACTCTAGAACAAAGATGAGCATGAATTAGAAACTACTGTTTGCAAATATAGCTCTCCTTTTAAATGGAGCCTGAGGTCTGTTCTGAGCTACTCCTGTATAAAGGGTGCATGATGAAGGGAAAAGATAATTACTGGGGAGGGCAGTGGGAATAGAGGTCAGTTCCTAGCTCTGCCAGAAGCTTCCTTGGCCAGTCTCTTAGTCTGTATAGAATTTAATTCAATGGGGCCCTGGTATTTGTTTGAAACCACCACATACTATGTTGATGCGAGAAGTAGCAGTAAGGATAATATACCTGGGTTTTGTGGTGGTGCGAGTTTTCCAAATTCCATCACTTACCACTTTCCATGCCTCTCAGTTTTGTTTTGGCACAAAAGGCAAGGAAGAGGTTTATTTAGGAAAATGCGGGTGGCAATAACTACCAACCTTATCCCAGGTAGTTTCAGTTTTACTGTTTGCATTTTCTGGAAAATCTAGGGATTTTGTTTGTTTTCTTTGGGGTTGGATTTACTGAGTGGAAAAAACAGTTGAACAAGCAAAATATTATGAAAATATTTGATTGCTCAATATGAAGCCCATGATTTGTCTTGTAGCACTAAATTAAAAATAATATATCTTCAGAGGTACATTCACTTGTTGCTACAGAAGTTTAATAAAGCACTTTGCTACCCACCAATATCCAGAGAAAAACCCAGACTCATGAGTTTGTACTGTTGATTTGGGTGAAGGGATTCTTTGAAAGGTTTGGTCTACCAGGGCTATATGAACTGTATTGTGATTTTGGTATTAAAATGCATCTTCCCAGCTGCATATGTTCTGGGTAAAACTGGGATCTGGATGAAGAGTAACTGGCTCAGATGGATCTGAGCACATCAGTGATGATATTAGCTAGAAAATGAGAACGTTGGGACAAAAATATCACTTTTTCATGACTGTTCCTTGATAGTCAAGCTGGTATTCAACATTTCTGGACTTCCAAAGACAGCTGTGGCCAAAACTGTTTCTCCATTTAAAATTTACTGGTATACTGCATCTATTTCTGTCAAATGAGTTCAACAATACAAGTTTTGTCACCTTTGTCTAAATGAAAACAAGTCCCTACTTTGTCACTGTATGTCTGAGCTTTTTTATTAATTGCATCTTGTTTGTTTTTTAATCATGAAATCTTAAGTTTTATTTAATTCAATATTACAGAAAACTTCTTAGCCATGAGGAGAACAAAGTAATACTCTTTCTCAATATAAGAAAGACTATATTATGGTGGGAATACATTTGAATATTTATATAAGGAAAAATGTTTACTGTATAGAATGGTATACTCAAAGACCCAAAAGATTTCCTTTGAAACTTAAAATGTCCATTTGTTAATTTCAGATGTGACTGCATACTTCTGCTGTCCTTTCTTTGATCCTCTTTCTTTCCCACATCAGTGGCATTTATCTGATTCTCATTATTATATCATCAGAGTTCTTCAAATTGCCTTATATTTGTTCTGGCAACATCCATGTGAAGTACTTAAGTCCTGGTGCTTTCACTTTACAGGCTGGGAACAGAGGAGAAGGAATTAAGTGACATGCCCAGGGACACTTGCAGAAAGACCGTGGCCAGGCAGAGACTTGGAAATAAGCCTTCCAGCTCCCAGACAACCACCAACATCAGGCAGACTCCCTTGCCTCTTCTTGTAGTACTACATCACCTGACTGCTCTAAGCTCTTTTTTACAACTCTGAAGGCATGGAATCAATACTAGAGCACCTCTATCTCAGTGCCAAGGACATCTAAGCATATATCTACATGTAAGTAGTAACAAGCAGGTTCTAGGTGTGGGAGTTTCTCATCTAACTCAAGAATTCCATGCTGTATGTGACTACATCTGAGTTAATTGTCTTGCTGCCTCTTCAGTCCAGAAAAGATGTTTCAGGGGTGTTTTTTGTCTAAGGTGGGCAAGGTACATCATGCTTCTGAAATACCTCTTTCACCCCGTAGATGATATCTGGATGCCTAGTTCAGTTCAGAAGCTAGGTAGGAGGAATCCCAATTAACTTTGATTATTGTTTCCAAGTCAGGACACGTGCTTGCTCTAACATTTCTTACCCATCTGTATGCCCACTACCAGCACTCTCAGACTCTTTAAAAGGACAAAGATGCTTCTGGAAGGACATGCAAGCCATGACTGAGTGATCATGTAGCATGGGATAGGTTGCTTATACTCTAACCATTGCTCAATGCTTTAACCATTTACACAGCAAAGGTTTTAGTATGAGATAACTCTGGATCTGAAAGCACACTGAGTAGATCGCTGAGGGAGGTGGCCCAGGCTTTAGCCAATGGCACAGACTGCTGTTTCTGTCAGGTGCACAGTGCTATGGTTCATAGCAGATCAAGAGTAAGAATCAGCATAATCTAATTTTTATTCAACTTCTGTAGTTCATTTTGCCACATCTTACAGCTAAAAAAAAAATTCCACATCCCAAATCATGCTGCCACAGTGATTTTCATTTACAAACAATAACAATTGAGCTAAACTTTGAATGTGGTACTTTAATTTCCCTCCACCTTGTTTCCTTCTTTGTAACACATGTGAATTAATACATTTGGGTTTTGGGAAGGAGTGTCTTAGGCTTTCTTCTAATGCATCATGAGCTAAATATTTCTACTGATCACTGTTTAAGGAAGGCTAACCTAATGAATTAAACATTGGCTTGAGAGCATGGCTTTCAAAGAGGACTTCCTATGTAGGGTTGCCATGCTGCTGTCCATGATTTCCCAGGCAGAAATATGCATGCATGCATTATGGAGATGGATTCCCAGTGTGCAGTAAGCCAGGCATATCAGGTTTATTGTGCATATGTCGACATTTTTTGGCACATTCATGAACACATCCAACTCATTTTGCCTGCACCGTGCAATTGATATGTAGAAGATGTTCCTCTGTCCAGGACTTGCCAATGTTCACAGACCAAAAAGAGGTACTGTTAACTACTGCCAAGCTGCCAGATATCCAGGAATGCCTACTATCCTCAAATCCCATAAAAACAAGATTTCTAGGAGGAGAAAGAGGACATGTTTGAGTTTCCTGGACAAGTGGTTATCCTCACTCTATGGTCTTAGATAAATCATTTCATCTGATTGCTTACACATCCACATTTAAGGTGAGGCAATTGTAATGCTAAGTTACACTAAGTGATATTATGAGATGAAACAGTGTTGGTAAAGAGCTAACATTCTTCTAGATGTAAATTTTCAGGAGCTGTAATCCATGAAAATACATTTCAAATCATTGCAGCCATCTCTAAATTTCAATAAAAGTTGATGGGCTCTGAGACATCCCCAAAGGAGATCCACAAGGCATACTTTTCACTCTTTATAGATAACCAGTTATTTCCACCTTGTACTGCACTAAAGACTAGTTGGGCTTTTGTCTCTTCCCTTTCAAAAATCTGAAGAGCATTCCCAACATAGTGATGGGAACAGGAGTAGGTCTAATTGGTAGAAAAGGGATTGAGGCAGCTGATTTAGAAGAATAAATGTTGACCACAGAGGCAGCAGCTGCTCTTCTCTTAGACAATTCTTCAAAGCAAGCACAGTAGCTTACTCTGATTTCCCGTCCGTTCTTATACCTCTTTGTTTAATGTCATCCTGGGGACATTGCTTTCTGTCTGGCAGAGGATACCTCCTCACCTTCCCAACCTCCAGTTATTCTTCCCTGACAAAAACACTTGAGCATGACGAGAAGGAAGTCTTTGCCCTTGAGAATGTCTGCTGCTAGGCTGCATTTGCCCCTCCACTGCATCATGAAAATCTGACTTCATCTGAAGCTCCAGTTATATTTATAATTACATGAAGGGATGTGACACTAAAGGAAAATTGTATGGGTTTTGTTCTATGTGATTTGTTTATAACTTAACATAGCACTTCATAAAAAAGCTGTATAAATCAACTGATGCAAACAATCATTCCTTTATCAGGAAATTACATGTGCAAAGTATTGGTTAGTGGAATGGGTCTTAATGAAATTCAGTCAAAAGCTGCAGATCTGAGAATGAACAGGGGCCTCTTAATAGAAGGTTCTATTTTTCCTGTAAGGTTCAGAAATTCAAACAATAAAATAGTGATTTAATAGACTTTAAGTCAATCAAGATGATACAATAGTGTTAATTAGCCTTTTGTGCCTAATTCACAACTAATTCTGTTGTCTACTTATTTATGTTCTAAAGTGGCCCTGATGAAATTTTTAATATTTCACCTAGCTGAAGATTCATTTTTATGCTGGCTGGTAATTTTCTCATATATAGCTTGAAATTGTACTCTAGATAATTTTGCATAGTAGTATATCTACATGTCAGGATCATTGGCTGCTGTGTTGAATGGCTCTTCAGAGCTGACAACTGGATAATAGCTTTACTTTCAGCCAGCAGAGGAAGTCAAGAGCAAAAGTGTAGAGATAATGTGAATATAATTCATTATTCAAATATGCAAGTGATGAACTGAAAACAAAGAGGGAAGAGTAATAATGGTGTCATTATTTTTATTACTCTTGTTTTGCAAACGTAGCGTGAAACATTAAAGTAGATCTTTGAGAGATTCTCACTGTACAGTGACAAATTTACTTTCTTGGCAATATTGATAAAAGGAAAGTAAAGCAGACAGGTTTCTGCAGAAGGTATGCTGTGCTGTTAGTTGTACTATTAAATATTTTCTTGTTGCCTTTTGCTCTTTAAAATTCACGTTACTAGTTACTCTTTAGAAGCCTGATCAGTGACTGGAAGAAAGTGCATTGTTGTTCTTGTGGCTTTTTTTAGTTAAGACAATCTTCAAAGCTTTTAAATTTTCGTAGCATGACTAACAAAGGCCAAATAGGCGGGTTATGTAAAGCTTTCCTTGAAAAATGAGGAATTTGCATGTGATAGCAAAACGTCCTCCATGAAAGCAGCACAGATACAGGTTTTAATGGAATAAGGACCTAAAGAGCATCCATTTGGTAACTGAAGTGTTTTCCCCTTACAATGCCGCTTAACACTCTACCTTTCATATCATCTGTTTTACTTCTCCAATGATTAGGTGAAGGTTTATTAAAACAATCTATAGTGCTTTTAATTTTTAAGTGTATGTACAGTAATATATAGAGACTTTTGGAAATCAAGATGAAAGACGTTTTCTGCTAAACTTACAGCAGGGGTAATGAAAGTCCCCTGCAAAGATTACGTCCCTTTTGTGTGGGGCTCTGTGGCAAACACCCTTTTCTCCAGGCAGCTTATGCACCAGAGAAAGAGAAATAAAGCATGGAGGAGTCATGGAGCTCTCACCTCTGCATGCATGAGTAACGGAGGGCAAGGCAGCACATCTGGAAGGGCCCAGGTACAAGCTATGGCATTCCCTATCTCAGTTTAAAATCTCTTTGTAGCTGCATGGGAAGGCTTTGTGGATTATTTTTATAGTACCTGCAATGTGTGCATTAGTTGCTTATCATACTGCAAGAGACTGTACAGCACGCTTTTATGAAAACTGTCCAGAATTTACTGCCAGGTTTGACATGCAGCTGTTATGAGGTTACGGTTCTGCATAATGCTTTCGGGGAGAGCTTGAATAGGTGCCGTTCTGCAAGGAGTTAATGTGAGATAAGGAAGCAGGGGATTGTGGCAGTTAAAAACAACGTTACCTTCATGATTCTAAAAGTAAGTTGAAGCAGGCAAAGCCTGGGAAGAAGAGAGGATTGTTTTCCTGAATACACAAAAGGGAGACTGAGGCACAGGGGAATCAAGGGTCTTGCCCAAGGTCAAAGCAGCAGCTTGTGGGAGGCCTCTCCCTACTTTCAGTCCATTGTTGTTCTCCCAAGGCTGTCTTTCTCAGCTTCACAAGCAATATTTTGCTTCCTAAGCCAATGATATATTGAGAACTGATAGAGATTTAGTATTCAATTCTGAACATTTTATCATTTTCATGGTAAATTAATGAAGGTATGAAATGCTAAAATGAGTAGAAGTGCCACGAAGGTTTGCATGATATTGTAACTGGTGATGGATCTGAGTCTCTTCTGACTTACATTATAAACACAGGCAAATCCCATTGTTTTCTTATTTACAGCAGCTTAAGCTGTAGGAGACTTGAAATTTAATTCCATTAATTGCTATTTCAATATTTCTCACCTTTGCCTGATTTCACATCTGCAACTCTGTACGCAAGCTTGAAGTAACCTTTTTATCTCAGTAACTGGCACAGGGATTTGGCTGCCAGCCTCCAGCTGGAGAGCCGAAGAGGTTATCAGAGTTCTCCAGAGCTACGGTTTTGGAAATGGACCGTGTGAAGAAAGACCAAGGCTGCGATGTGAACTGGGAGTTTCAGGGACAGCTCGTTCCACTGCTTGTATGACCCTGAAAGAGTCACTTAGACCCTGAGTCAGAAAACTATTTAAGCACGTGCTCAACTTCACTGGTGCAGAAGGCTGTGCTTGCAGAAGCATGTGTTTAAGCACTGTCTTGAAAAAATATGGTTTCCTGTATCAGGGCTTTTAATCTCTCCATTCTCCAGTTCTCCATCTGTTAAAAAGAATTAACAGGTGGCAGAAAGGAAATGTTGTTATCTGTCTTCTGTTAGCTCTTTAAAGTCTCTGACTCTGGGTGCGTGGAGCCACTATCTCAGTGAGCCCTCAGCCTCTCTTGAAGCATCCGTGTCATACTACAATGGAAAAGAATAATTTATGCAGTTACTTAACAAGTATATTATGCAACACTGAGCTGCCCAGAAGAAAGATTCTGAGGAATGGGGAGGGACTGTTGACCTTCCTAAAAGAAGTCGTAACTGTGCAGAGGACCCCATGCATTGCACGTCAGCTCCAGAAATGCAGTGGCTTCACTGTTCTCCGGGACTCTGCACAGGTATTGGTGATGTCGAGATCAGACAGACAAACCTTTTCTCGGACAGCCTCAGAAAGGGGAGGAAAGGTCCTCCTAAAGATAGCAGCTAACGCCGCCTAATGTAACGCGGTCCCTTCAGCAAACACCAGAGAGGATTGACCTACACAGAACAGTTGCTTTCAGCTGATGGTCTTAGGTCTGAGAACAGCGATCTAGAGCATGAGGAAGCTGGCCTGGCACAGGAGGAGTAGAAATAACCAACTCTGGAACATCTCGAGCTCTGTTCCTCTACCATCGATAAAGCCAGGCCCAGCAGCCAGTTATACTTCAATGCTACACCCATGCTGGGCTCTATGGCTTGGAAAGACTCACAGTGCAAAAAAAAGTTCTTCATTAATTATTATTAGTAGTAGTTATTTGCATTGTATTATGGAGACCCCATATGCAACACAGAGTAAAATATAATTCCTGTTGTAAACAGTTATAATCTAATTAGATGAGACAATCAAGAACTGGGAAAAGATAAAAAAGAGTGAACAAAAGGATAATTAACCAACATTTCATTAGCTCCAATATTTTTCCTTTTGTTTGGCTCTTTGAAGTTTCTCCCTTGCTTATTTTTAAAATAATTTCTTTTTAAATTAGCAAAATCATTTCAATTTTCACTTTGGCTCTGTGTAAACTGGAGAAACAGCTTCTCATTAGAAATGTATTAATTAACATGATAATAAGCACGATTCTGCCTGATGGATAAAGGCAGCCCTTTCCTATTAAAGGGGTGAGAAGGACATTACACACTGGCTGCTTCAGATGCTGAACAACAGTGTAACTGATCAAAGCCAGCCCCAGCCCAGCACAGGGACACACTGGGCAGTTGCCCATATTGCCAAAACCAGAGGGGTGGCTTTTCTTTCAGCGCAATTTCTTACTGCTCAGTTATCAGCTGTGTAATTCCGGCGGATGTGACGGGTGGATTTATTTTGCGTGGTAAGTGGGGCCGACCCGAGCACGGCGGCAGAGAGCTCGGTGCTGCCCGTGCGGGGGGAGTTTGCAACCTGCGCCGAGCGCTGTGCAGCAGCAGCTGCTTTGCTTCCACCCTGCAAACCAGGCAATTAAAGTGAGCCTGGGTATGTCTGCAAAAGCCGAGGTCAAAACTTTGACTGAAGGTTCACATACTTAGCCTGGCCTGTGCTTAACACCGTGTTATTTATTCCCATAGTTTTCACAGTCTGGTTGTTTTGTCCACTGTATTCCTGGGAAATTTCTGTTCCTCTGAAGATGGGTGGGGGATTTGACAAGGGCCGCAGCACAGGTGCGGTTTCAGCCCCTCTCCAGCCCTGTATAGCCACGTGTCGTGCTCGAGAGCATCTTCCCCTTAGGTGAAGGGCAGAAATGACATGGAGAGGTAGGAGCAGCAGGGGCTGGCTTCCACTGGCTGGCGTTTCCATGAGCCCCACGAGCCTGACAGAGTTGCTGTAGGACAATTTCCTAAATGGCCACTCTCTGTCTCCTGGATCCTTGTCCAGTTCTAAACACTTTTGCACCAGCTCCACAGGTAGGAGTAGTAAGAAGCTTAGAGATGGGGAGAGTGTGATATGTGAGTTATTTTCACAAGTTACAGATGACCCCATAACTCATAAGTGGTGGAGCGGAGCCTGCAGAAAGGAATTTCTGTCCACCACTGACTGTGCTCACTTAATTTATTGCCTAGCATGTACCTCTCGTCATCAACAATGAGAAAACTAGTTTTCCGTGTGAAGCTAATGCTTTCGCTTGCTTGATCCTGGGGCAGGGGCTGTCTCCTTCCCCCTCATCCCTATAAGTGCAAGACATTTCTTTGGGTAACACGTTTCCAGGTGGGTTCTGAGTGTGCTGGGTTGTCAGCTCCATGCAACATCACAGACAAACTTTTTAGTGATAAAACAAATTGACAAGTATGTGTGTGACATGGCATCTGACTGTCAGATGTTGGAGGAATGCAAAAGGCATACCATCGCGAGGCATATAATTCAGTGTGTGTGCATCTGTATATATAGAACTAACAATTTATATTCTAATCATCACAAAGCAATCATACTGTGAGTGCATTTTTGTTATTAATACTTACTCTTTGATGCATAAACAATCCCATTTGAAATTCCTGGTACCAACTATGCTAATCTTTCACTGGAAAAAAAACTTATTTGCAGAGGAGGAAGAATGAAGGGTAGGTAAGCGGAATGTATTTCATCTGTTTGAAATAACTGCAAAACTATCAGCATTAACAGCAAAAATATTTAATGAGTATTGCACTAGCCAGCACCAAAAGTAGTGAGATACAGAATTGCATTTGTTCTGTCACAGACATGACTGACATTTAATTATTGTCTATTTTTGTGCTGATAATCTCATTCTTATCATTCGTTGTTAAATCCTTTAGAACCCCAAGAAAAATGAGATCAAGTGACAAAAATAAGATAATGAAATCATATGAAATAGAATAAAATTATATCTCGTAGGTAAGACGTGATTCAGGAGACTAGGTTATTTTATGGGGTTGTGTAAGCTCTATAAGTAATTGTGAATTAAATGTGTTGAGCTCACAGAAAAGCTTTGGAAAAGAATGGCTGGTTGCAAGCTAAGCTGACTTCTTGGTTGCCATTGTGCAGCGCATGCCATATGCAATGATATAAGATCACTGTAAACCTCAAAAGATGGTGAATTTAAGTCCTGTTGGAGAAAAATATGTATCTTTCCAGCTCACTTCCCTTTTGCTAGTTTGTTCCCTTTGTGCTGTTGTGAAGCTTTTGGAAGCAAGTTTGTCACAGTGACTGTAAAATCAGGATCTATTTTTATCATTCTTAGCTTTCAGCCAGAAAAAGGCTTCCCGGTCTTTTGCCAAAAACTATATTGACTACACAACCAGATCCAAGCTTTTGAGTCACTGTATATGTCTGTTTGCAATATGTAACAGGAAAACGCTTCTAGCTGAAGTTTTAAATGAGGTAGGAAATCTGTGGCAAAAATTAGATGAACAATGAGTTCTGCTAAGGGAAAGTCAAAGGCAACACTCAGTATTTATTAGTCTTTTCCAAGATAACCTGTTAAGTTCATTGAAAAATGATTTTGCAAGTTGTATGGTGGTGAAAACACTGAGGGTTTAATTTTGTTTCCTGCTAACCTCTGAATGATGTAGTGGAAATCTGGTCTATGCACGCTAAGAAAAAATGCTGACAGACAAAAGTATATAAGTCATGAATGTGCTAATTTACTGAACAGGAATATTACTTATCTGAGCGCACTAGGTAGTGACCATGTCAGTGTTTGCATTTCTGCCAGCTATCGCGTAAGTGGGCTTTGTAACTTTTTGATGACAAAAAGCGTAGCTGGTGGAGAAACACGGGAATCTTTCTCCTCCCTTCACAGGGTTATCAGTGACCTTGTGAAACAAGCCTAAGGTGTGAGATGGGGCTTATTCCCAATTCTGTGGCTGACTGTCTGTACAACTATAGGCATAGGTCTTGAATATTCTGTCCATTAGTTTCTGCTTTGTAAAATAATGTAAGTCATGATGATAAAGTGTTTTGCAGTCCCTGGATGAACAACAGTATGTGAATTCAAAAAGCTCTTGCCATGAGAACTTGTTTGCAAAGTATTATTACAAGTACCTCTGTCTGTCCCAAAGGTGGTTATTTAGCATGGAAGAGGATATGTGTCATCAATTTGCACCCAACTTCTTTTTCTGAAAGTAGAACTGTGCATTTTATGAAAATCATGTCTACAAGTAGCTTACTGCCTAAGCTTTGCTTCTTGGGGGAATAGCAAGGGAAGTGGATCTAGTAGCTGCTTTCCAAATGTTGAAGATGTAACATTTGAGATATTCTCCCTGCTTTGTGCTCTAGCTCAGATAACCTTCCCCATACGGGAACTCCTGCAGTGAAACGGCGGATCTCTGTTCTGCTCCTTCACCACGGCAATTCAAAACAGAAACCAGCCAGGGTGCTTCATGCAGGCGATCTGCCAGGCTGCACAGTCACCAGAAAAAAGGACATCATCCCTCCCGAGGGTGTTCAACAGCTCTTGAATGAGATGCTTAAAGTAGGCAATACAAGTATCTCTGTCTCTAAACCTGCATATTATTTTGGAGGTGGCTGACTTTCACATTTCTGCACTCAAGCTCAGGCCAAGCCCAAACTCTTACATTTCGATTCCCACATTCTGGCAGCCTGAAAACTCAAGCACAGGGCTTTGGTTCACCAGTTACGAGAGTGGCTTCTGCAACCAATCTTCTACCCAAGCAACGGACTGTGATTGCTCCTTTAGCTTCATGCCCTCCATTTCTATCTTACCAACTTGGCCTAAAATGCCCAGGTACTGGCTGTAATGAGTAGCCATAACGAATGCAATGGAATAGGACTCTGTAGGGTGCTGGATCTCTGAAGAGAAAGCAAGAGCCAATACTGGCCCTGTGCTGCGGATAAAGCTTTTCCAGGCCCCAGTTCCCTTTATACTACTGGGGAGAACAGGTTGTTCCTCAGCTTCTTCCAGTGACAGAGCAGAAATTTTCAGAAATCCATAACAGAGCTTAGCAAATATTTCACAACTTTGCTGTTTTACCAAATAAATCTGTCAAAGATTTAAATTTATTAAGCTCATTCAGGAATCCACAAACTTAATAGAACTGTGCTATTTTTTATCCTCATTTATTCCTAAAACAGAAAAGCTTAGGCTTAGTTTAAGTTTTAGTTTAAACTTCTAGAAAACTTTAGCCAGACATAGGCTAATGAATCAGCAGAGCAGAGCACCCCACGTCAGTGGCTGCATAGGTGCACACATAATCCTTTCTTCAAACTTCAGAGAGCTAGCAAACTAGTTTTTACCTTGAGTTTTATGTTGAATTGGCTTTGCTTCACTCCACAGCAGTGGCATTGAATGTCCAGAATGGCCAAATAATCCCATTTTACCAGGCAATTGCTGGTGCTCCTTGTAGCCTTGCCCAGTTGTCGCAGCTCAGTGCTTAAGCTCTAGAGACCTCAGCACAGCCGCGCTTCCCGGATGCGGATGCAGAAATCACACTCTTCCACGTGTCTCTCTCATTCCCTGTGCTCACAAGCACAACAGGAACAGCAGACACGCCGTGACAGCTTCAGTAAAGTGCATGTAAAGGCTCAGTGCCTTGGAGTGGTCAATGAGTTCTGCAAATCCCAGGTAAGGACAACGATGTTTGAAGGGGGCTCTCAGACGGTGTGCTGCCTTTGTCCTACTCTGGAAAACTTCTGCCTACAAAGCAAAACTGGCTTTGTAAAGCGTTTATTTTAGAAAAGCATGCACAGTGTCATATATATATATTGATTTATTTTGGACTAGCATAAGTCTATGTTATTAACATACTACCGTCAAGCGGAATTTAGATATGTGATTTGGTAACCTATTGACATTTACATGTCCATAGGTGTTAGTATGACCTACATCAGCTACATGTTTCAACACAGGCAGTCTCTACTTTCCCCATTTCATACATAAAGACCTAAATCTCTTAAAATCATTTCTAACTTTCTGAATTGGAAAATAACATAGAAATAGCATTTAAACAATGGCTTGGTCTTACGTATCCTTTGGTTGAGTTTCCTTCTAGTCATTCTATAAGCCTCACTGTTGGTGATAGAGATAATTAAATCTGCCTCCTTTCTGCCTGGCAAATCTAAACAAATAGTTGCAGCTGGGCCTGTATCCTCTGCTACACCAGTATTCATGCGTTATACTGCTATATTGCTCTTGGTGAGAGAGAGGGGAAAGCAAGCCTGTTAGCTTGTTTACACTACTAGCTGGAGATATTCCTGAATAATAGAGTTCAAGAGGTTTAAAATAATTCATGTATTTCCAGCTACAGTGTCACTAACCTTCGTTGTGGTCCTGGACTGAATTAATCATGTTCTTTTCAAAACGTAATGCAAACAGAGCCTGAAAGCTTTCTAACTGATTTGGGAACCTTTAAACATCTGGCTGCAGGCTCCATTGGCAAGATTTTGAAGATGCAATTGCTGCTTGGTGAAGAAAGAGCTGTCCCTTTGTTATACAGTGGCAAATGAGTAACATACAAACCCTGTCAACCTAAATTCATACACATAAAAAATTCGTGCTAATTTAGATCATCACTCAGATCGAGAATCTATTCACCTCGTGATGCCCATGGGAATCTTTCCCTTGATACCAGTGCACTTTGAAGCAGTTATTTGACCAGTGTCAAAGCAAGTATTATTATAATATTTATAGTTAATGGTCAGTTGTGCATTTTAGTCCATGAAGTCAAGTAATACATAAATCTATACTCTATCCTTAGTTGTAGGATAATGGATGTACTTCACAGATGCAGTCAAAACAATTTACCAAGGATGAAATGCTCGTTTTGAAAAGCAAAGTCTATCACACACCATCTGCAGACAGTAAAGTGTCATGAAGACAGATTTAGTGGCTTGGTGGTTGTTCCCAGGGAGCTCCTTCTGCACTGAAATGGTAACATGAGAAAAAGTGCTAAGATAATTGCTGGAAGACTGAAAAATTATCATTTGTATCACTATCAGAGAGGTGGGAGAAGCAGATGTTTCGGAGTAGGCGAGGCGATGACTAGGCTGCGGAGAACTTGGACAGTGGAGAGAGCACGTTGCTCAGCAGTCCTCAGAGCCCAGGAGACGGTTTGCTTTACTGGACATTGGTGCGAAAAATGAGCCACAGCGATGGGTTACAGCTTTCTCTTGTGAGAACCTTTTACACAGGCAGTTCCCTACAACAAGAGATTTCTGTTTGCTGTAACATAGAAGTGGGAAAAGATTAATATAAGCGAGCAGTAGAAGTAGTTCCCAAAGTCTAGATAAAGGCTTCAGACAAAACCTCCACCATGTTTTTATGCATCTTCACTCTCACAGATGGTGAGACAGAGGCTTGACAGATAATACTCAGGCTGCAGTTCAACCTCAGACAC